>MBAC02009613.1:0-14251 GCA_001712635.2 Nothophytophthora sp. Chile5
GTGCTCATGCTGGCGTCCTGCGCCGCCGGCCACTACGCCTCCATCCGCCACGACATGCACGTGATCCTGGACACGGCGGCGCCCTACATGTTCCTGCCCTTCTTCGTCATGACGGGGGCCTCGCTCCAGCTGGACAAGGTCATCTCGGTGCTGCCCATGATGAGCACGTATCTGGCGCTGCGCTACTCGGCCATCTTCATCGCCGTGTACGGCGGCGGCCGCTTCCTGCTCAAGCTGCCGCCTCGCCACTACAAGCACCTGTGGCTCACGATGGCGCCGCAAGCCGGCGTGTCGCTCGGCCTGGCCGCCGAGGTCAAGGAGCTCATCACGGACGACTGGGGCGCCGAGTTCGCCGCCACCATCGTGGCTGCCGTGGTCATCAACCAGGTCGTCGGGCCCGTCTTGTGCTCCATCGGACTGCGCGGCGCCGGCGAGAGCATGGCCGACCGGCAGGCGGCGGCAGCGCAGGCGCAGGTGCAGGCCCAGCAGGCCAAGGACGACGGCGAGTCGGACATGGAGGCCGGCAAGGACGACGTCTCCAATCGCAGTCGCAGCCAGAACGACAGCTACCGCGTGTTGTCGTCCACCCGCAGTGGGCCGGACCCGCGGCCGCTGCTGCCGTTCTACCGCGTGCAGAGCGCTGTGGTGCTGGGCGACGACGAAGTGGCCTTCGAGATCGCGCTGGAGCTGTCGCTCTACGGCGCTCGCGTGAACGTGCCGCTGCTGGACGAGGCGCGAGCCGACAAGTGGCGCCGCATGAACGAGACGATCCTGCAGCGCACGGCCAAGGGCGAGCTCATCTCGTTCCAGAACTCGCTGCAGGACCGCCATGGCGAGGCCCCGCAGGACTCGGGCGTGCAGAGCGCAGACGTGCTCATCTTCACAGGCGAGCCCGAGCGCTCGCTGGAGCACGCCAAGGTCATGCAGACCATGCTGGGCGAGCACGCGCGGCCGCGACTGATCGCCGTCGTGGAAGACTGCGAGGCCGCCGAGCAACTGCGCAATCTGGGCGTGCTTACAGTGCAGCCGGCTATTGCGCTGGGCAACATCGTGACGCGTCTGGCGCTGCTGGACGCGCCGCTGGCGGCCTCACTGTCCAAGGAGCTGAGCTCCGCCAGCAGCTTCTCCACGGCCGCCTACTTCAATACCGAGTCCGAGGGCGGGCGCGACTCGTTCGCGTCGCTCTCCGAGCTGCGGCTGCCGGGCCGTCGCTTGGCGCTGGGCCGCAGCGTGGTGAACCACCACTCGGTGGACTACGACCGGCTGGCCGAGGCGCTGGCCGCCGAGAACCTGCCGCTGCCGCCGCCGCCGTCGCGCGTGTCCATGTTCGGCATGTCTGCGGTGGAGCACGACCCGTTCGCCAAGCGCGCGCGGAACCTCGGGCCCTACGAGCACTACGTGGTGGAGGACGAGGCCGCGGGCGGCGACGACCGCTCCGTGTTCGAGGACCAGTTCGTGGTGCCCTCCTCGCCCAGCTCCAGCGCCGGGCGCTCGGCGCGCCTCTCGCGCCGCCGCTCGCGCCTGGGCTCCAGCAGCAGCAGCGTGGGCGGAGGAGGCTCCGGCTACGTGACGCTGCGCCGCGGCCAGTCCATGGGCCTCTGAGGGGGCGCGAGGGCTGGCCGGCCGGCCTTATTCGGGCCGGAGAAGTATCTTTGAAGCGAGCTAATGGTCTGAGCCCGGCCACAATTATTGATTTCAAATGCAAAGTGTCGTGGGATTTGTGGGGGAGTCGAGCAATAGAGGGAAGACCGTAATTGGGTCCGCAAAACGCAGCGCAATAATTGCCTTTCGAATAAAGAAGCAATCTCGGGTTTCGACAGTAGAACGGTGGTACGGCACGGACAGGGTTCGTTTCACTTCAACTTGCGGGAGGAGCACGACGACGGCATGGCGGCTCTATTTATACTCCCCGCTATTGATAGCAGCGCTCCTCGTCCTCAATCGCCGCCGCGCCTCGCCTCGCCGCGCCACGCCACGCACGCCGCGCGCATTGCCGTTTGCTTTAGCGGCGCTCGGAAATCCCGCCAATATTGACGCCCCGGAAGTCACTGCGAACCGACGCCTCGCCTTCTCTCCCTGTCGCAACAGCGAAAAGGGGATCACCCCTCGCACCGCTTCAAGTATATTTTCCCCGCGGTCACCCATCTTTACTGGAAGAAATGGTCAAAATATACTTAATCAGCAGATAGCAGTGCGTATACCGATACTTTACCGGTACATACCGCTCGCGTGAATCTGCATCGAAACGTCTTCAGTCTCTTATTCGCCGGCCGTGACAACCAACTCCAGCAGCAGGCAGAGCTGCATCCGCCGCCTTCCTCGCACGCCGACCGCTCCGCTTCTCGGTACGTCGCAGCCCCGGCCGTGCTCGCTGGCTCGCCACACAAGGCGAGAGCGCATTGCCAGGTGGTGAGGGTGGGTGATGCAGGCGTCCTTCAGCGGCAGAGAGAGCGCACGACTAACCATCGCCATGTGTGTTGAACTTTGCAGAGCTTCCTCCGCGTCGGCTTCTCCGTCCACTGAGATCTATTTCGAGATGGCTACTGGCAAGAGGAAGCCACGCGGTGTCGCGGCGAAGCCACAAGCCAAGCCAAGCCTGGCTGCGGACGCGGCAGCTGCGACCACAGAGTCCCAACAGGAGCACGAGAAGCAGCAGCAGCTCGGCGACAACGCGGTCGAAACGGACGGAGGCTGCGAGCCACAAGAGACGGCGACGATGCCGCACCGCCATCGAATCCAAAACGGCGAGACAGAGGAGGAGAAGGCAGTCGAGGCGACGTTCTGGGCCGGAGGAGACGTGGACGACGACCCGGAGCTGGGCAAACTGCTGGTGCCCAAGATCCGCACGTTCTCGCTGGACGCGACGTCCAGCCACTATCTGGGGCAGTACATCGACGACGAGGAGGCGCAGCAGCCCGCGCTGGAGTCCAATGGCAGCGGCAGCTCGTTGCACGCGTGCGCGTCGCTGCTGAGCTCCAACGGATCGGTGCCCAGGCCGCCGCACAGCAAGAGTCTGGTGATGGACCAGGAGTCCCACGCTGCTGTGCTGCAGGCCGCGCCGTGCTCAAGCGCCGAGGTGGTAGAGGTCGTGGCCGAGCAGAGCTGGCTCATCACCAAGCTCACGCTGCAGCTGTTGTGGGCGCTGCGCATGTCGAAGCGCTGGATCCTTTGCGCGCTGCGTCTCATCTGGTTCGTGATGCTGCTGCTGCCGGCCATCGTGAAGGTCGCCGTCTACTGGTTCGTGGACGAAGACGTGCACAAGAACATCATCTACGGCCTCAACGGCCGAAACCTGCTGGACGTCTACACAGTTCCTCGTAGTCAGGAGACGGATCCGCAGTCGCTGGCTCAGAAATCGGGCAAAACGCGCAGCACGAGCGTGGCCAGCGCTACGAGCGCCAGCTACATGGAAGCCCGCTACCCTGTAGTGGTGTTCGTGTCGGGCGGCGCGTGGATCATCGGCTACAAGGCTTGGGGCGCTCTCATGGGCCGCGTGCTGTCTGCACTGGGCGTGGTCGTCGTCATGCCTGACTACCGAAACTTCCCGCAAGGAGTGGTCCCGGAGATGGTGGAGGACACGACGCGCGCCTTGCAGTGGGTCTTTGACAACGTGCATCTGTTTGGCGGCGACCGGGACAACGTGCACCTGGTCGGCCAGTCTGCAGGCGCCCACATTGCCATGTGCACGCTACTGGAGCAGATCGAGAGGAAACGCCACGCCGCAAGTCGCGCAGCAAGCCAGGCCTCGTCTCCAAGCAGCAGTTTGGGCGGCATGGGCAACTCGTCGGACTGCGAGAGCGTGGAGAGCGTGTGTGCGTTGACCCAGCCGCCTACGTGGGAGCTGCGCCAGATCCGCAGCTACATCGGCATCTCGGGCCCGTACAACATGGAGGCCAGCATCGCCACCTTCCACCGCCACGGCTTCGACCGCGCGGTCGTCGAGCGCATCATGGCCCACCGCTTGGCCTACTACTCGCCGTCCCTGCGCCTGCTGGCGCTCAGCGAGCTGCCGACGCGCACGCGTCAGACGCTGCTGCAGGACTTCCCGCCGTGCTTCCTGTTCCACGGCACGGCCGACAAGACGGTGAGCTGGCGGTCGTCGGAGCAGTTCGCGGTGGCGCTCAAGGCGTGCCACGTGCCCGTGAAAGCGCGCTTCTTCGAGGGCAAGACCCACACGGACCCCATCATCGAGGACCCCATCGTCGGCGACGACTTCTTGCTGGACGACGTCATGGCCATCCTCTCGGCGCGCGCGCCCATAGACCCCCACACGGGCAAGCCGCGGTACGAGCTGGGCGCGCGGCCGCAGGAGAAGCGCTACTACCCCAAGGTGCTTGTGCGCATGGCCCGCAAGATGAACCCCTTCTAGAGGAGGCGGCCGGAGGAACAGGAGCGCTGGGCTCTCGGCCGAGCGGACTTAAGCAAATGCACGTATGTATTCATCCATTTTACGAGAGGGAGGGAGGGGTCTGCGGGCGGCTGGCTTGATGACTGCAGCCAGCTCCACGTCGGACCGGAGCGCAGTGCGGCGTGGCGTGGCGTTCGCTAATTGGCCATGCGGTTCTTGAAGGCCACGACGGCGCCGATGAGCACGATGGCCAGCACGCCGGCGAGCATGGGCCCCACGAAGGACATGGTGGACGGGCCTGCGCTGCTGGTGGACTCGGCAGCCGACGCCGACGCTTCTGTGTTAGCGGACGCGGCGTCCGTGCTGTTCCCCGTCGTGTCGGAGGGGACGGTGTCCGCGACGTCGCTGCCGGAGACCGAGGCACTGGCCGCGACCGCCGCCTTGACCTCGACGTCCTGCGACCGCAGCAGCCGCGTCCGTGACACCGCGGCGTCGGCCGAGACGGAGTCCGCGCCGCAGCTCAGCGCCACCAGCGCCAGCGCCACGAGCAGCGCTGCGATCCGCAGCGGCATTCGTCGAGCCATTCGTGTGTCTGTGGGTTACGAAGGACGGATGCGTCCGCTCAGCTCCTCGGATCGAGAGAAGTCGAATGAACTGAAGGAAGCGCAGAGAGCGGCGGCCGATGAGAAGAGGGGCCAGTCGAGCAGGATGAGCCGCTTTGCGGATTGCGGATTGCGCCGGACTGTTCCCCGCGGTCGGCGCCACCTTGGGTGGGAGGCGGGGTGGGCTCGTACGGGTACCAGGCCCAGCCCGCGGCTTTGCTGCCGCTTGTTGAAGAGAGACGGAGGAGAGAGAACGGATGGGCCCAGCCAGCCAACCCCGAGCCGAGCCGAAGAGATGAGATGAGATGAGATGGCTGAACCTCCGCCGATGCCGGGGGGACGACCGACTTGCGGGAAGTGCTGACATGAGTTGGCCAAACAGGTTTATGTTTGCCGTCCGCTCGCCCTCCGACCCGCACCCCTAGTGGATCCACCGCATCCAGCAGGCGTTTGTTACCGGTTCGTACTCGTCTCCTTCTGACTATTTATTCTTCTCGGTATCTGATTTTTGTATTTTTCAAGACGGCTTTCAAAAGTAATATGCCGCCACACAACCGAGCAAGTAAGTTACAACAGCCGTATTTTACACACTCTTTTCGCTTCCTTTTTTATGTTGCTAATAAATGACAGTGCTTGTTGAAAGAATCATTTTTTGGATAGGATATGAAGATTTGGACTGGGCGTATTTTACGCAATATGTTCAATCACTATGATCGATACATATTGCATTTGGAAAAACTCTGGTATATTTCACCAGCAAGTGAGTCTGACCTTGCCGTATCTTCCAGCACCGTGAAGACCAGGCAGGACAAGACGCAAGCAGCTCGCTCACACATATCTCCATCGCTGCAAGCACATGCATTTGGCTATTGAATGATCAAGTTGCCTGGCGATTCGGACGTTCGCTTTCCGATTGGCTCTCTTCTCCCGATCTCCACTCTTTCAACCTGGCACCAAGCTGCCAAATCGCCCCAATATGAACTGCTGCCCTTCGAGCATGGAGTTGGTCAAAGAGACGGTGGGCGGTGCCACTGGTGTCGCGAAAACCTACGGCGCGGCGAAGCTGCTTGTAGCGGACCCCACTCAAGCCAAAGACGGCGTGCTGGTGCCAGCCAAAGGTGTGAAGCCGGGCACAGGACGTAGCGCCAGGTTTTCCCGCAGCCAGCAAGACCAGGTTCACAGTCGATTCTACGCGCTGATGGGAGCCAGCGACGGGGAAGACTCGGGGGACCGATGACTGCGGCGAGGCGCCTTGCGCCTAAGGTGGGGTGGCACCAGAGGCCAGGAAATTCGCTGGGCCGTCCTCAGGACAGAGCGCTGTCTCGCCGCAGGAGGAGGAACCCCGCGCTCGAGATTATGGCCAACACGACAGGCCCACGGAGGCCCAACGTGTAGCGGAAGCGAGCGGTGCTATTGGCCGAACAGCAGGCGGCGACCGCCTTGGCTGAACAGGAGCGGGACCGAGCCCGAATCCAACAACGTGAACGGGAAATGCACGCTGAAGCTGCGGCGGGGGCGGCAAAGCAGCAGGCGATCACTGAGGCAGCGATGCAGCAGCAAAGCTCGCACGCCGAGACGGCAAAAAAACGAACATGATCGACGTCTTGACATGGAAGCAGTAGCGGACAGTCAGAAAGAGAAGGTGTTGCTCCAGGAACTCGGCATGTGGCATTCGTCGGGAGCTGACGTTACCTCTCAGCCTGGACAACTTCCCAGTTTAATATGCCAGCAAGTGATGGCGCTGTGCGAACGACAAGACTCCATCTGGGCCTCTAGTCCCCTGTCCGGACAGGGAGGCGACTCACCAGCTACGTTGGCTCCTCAGCTACGTCGCAGACGCCACAGTCGGCCAGGACCGCTCAGAATCGAACTCGGTTTTCTTTAACCGAAAACAAACGACGACTTGGCGGGACGCCGCCTGTAGCGAGGACTAAGTCACCGGAAACGGACAAAGGCGACATCGTTGCCTGGTTGCGCAAGCACAACAGCGAGAACTCCACTGGGGACCACAATTGCGGACGCCATCGCGTATCTGCACCAAGAGGCTGGGGTGGTGACCATCAGCAGCTACGGGTATTGCTGGGAGCCTACCTCAGCGCGGCCTGGAGTACGACGCCCTACTCGGTGACCAAGGGGCACATGTCCTTCCACCCCAGTTGGATGGCCGAGAACATGCAGCGCGGTGAGGGAGCCGTTGAGAAGGTGGCTGAGCGTACCCCGGTGCTCCAATTGCTGTGAGCGGCGGGAAGCGATCCGGAGTGTGTGCGGGAGGCCGAGAAGCGTGGTAGAAACCATCAAGTTCACAAACTCTTGCCGGTGGTTCGTTCCATTGGAGGGAGGCGTTCATACTGTTTTCACAACGGGGGAGTGGAATTTGTCTCTTTTTTCATTTTGGATCATATTGCGAACCTGACGCAATCGAAAATTCACTCTTCTGATTGCGTCAGAATACTTCAACATATTATCCGCGAATCAGAATGCATGTTCCTCCACTATTTGACCTCGATTGGGCAAATCCTTGGATAGCAGTGATATGATTGGCGGTTGGCTGTAAGGCCCGATACCCTTCGTTGGCCTCTTCTCGCTCGACACTTTTGAATTATCTCCTGCTGAGCCTGATGAGCTGCTGTCCTCCGGAAATGGAGCCGCCCATGGCCACGCAGGGTGGCGAGAAAGGCCGTGTGATAACTTACGGCCAGACGGAGCTGTTCGTGACGGGCCCTCCCAAGGCCAAGGCCGGCATCATCGCGCTGCCCGACGTCTTCGGCGTGGACAGTGGCCGCACGAAACACGACGCCGAGGTGCTGGGCAAGTTGGGGTACGCCGTGGTGGTGGTGGACTTGACCCATGGCGACAACATGAATGCAGGCAGCATTCCGGAATGGCTGGTCCGCTTCCTCTCTTGGGTGGGCATTGCGGGCCTTATCGTTGGTCGCTGGCTCAAAAAGTACAGCTATGAGAACTTCACCGGCGCCGGGATGCGCGATGCGCTTGCCTACCTGCAGAGCGAGGCTGGCGCCGAGGCTGTCAGCAGCTACGGCTACTGCTGGGGCGCTTGGATCGGCGCTGTACAATGTGGTCAAGATACGCCCGTGCTCAAGGGCCATGTGTCGTTCCACCCGAGCTGGAAAGCCGAGAACACCGTGCATGGCGAGGGAGCTGTGGAGAAACTGGCCGAGCGGATCACGGTCCCGCAGCTGCTTCTGGCCTCTGGGAATGACGACGAGTTCGTTCGCGAGGGCGGCAGCGTGGAGAAGATCCTCAAGGCGAAGTCGGAGATCGGTGAGTTGTGTCGCGTCGTGGATTTTCCGGATATGATTCACGGCTGGGTGAACCGCGGCGACCTCAACGACCCGGCCACGAAAGCTGGGGTTGACAAGGCCTGGGGGGAAGCGATCAAGTTCATGCAGGCGGTGAATCCGCCTCAATCCATCAATTGAACTAGATGCGAGCCGTGTCTGCTTTACTGGGGGGAGGAGGTTTGTGTCCACCGTTGCGATTTTCCAACCTGCGTCGTCCTTACGTACGGCCAAATGAGAAATGGAGCCTTCGTTTCGTTTCGAGTGTGAGTTCAATTTCGCGTACGAATACACTCTATGCTCTCTAACATCCGTGCCAAATCGCTCCTCTATATCGCGATTTGTCTTCGACAGCGCAAGCGCCGTCGTCCCAGCGCGCCTACGGTGTGCCGTCCTCGAGGCTCAAGAGTCTCTCCTGGTTGTGGCCGTCCAGCCAGTGTCCAACGTCACTGTGTGCGTCTGTGTGGACTGCCGCCCAGGGCGGCAATGGAATGCCGGTGCCGACGATCTCGATACATTTGCCGTGGATCCCTGAAGTATTTATCCCATCCAACCCCCAACCGCAAATGCTGGCTGTTTGGGCTTACACAAATCGGTTCGACTTATTATACCGCGCGCAATGGCCAAAAGACGTCCGCCACCGTTGGGGAAACACCAGCTCAGCATTTAAACAAAACATGAATGCATTTGGAATGACCTCAAAGTGCTCACTCGTCCAGACAACGAGTCGTTGCTTGGAAAAGCGAACAACGGCACGCTGTCCGAGCAGTCTCGAACAGTTCCATGCACTGATAGATACACTCGCGACGCTGAGTTGAAACAGAGGAGCCTCGAATCTTCCACGCAATACGCTACGCAAGCGATCTTGCGAAGGGAGGCGACGCGCTGGGACAGACTCGTTACGTTTTGTTTCGGAGGTGTCTGACACTATCCGTGGAAAAAAAATCAATACCACGCCGCAGCAAGCAAACACCACACTGACACACCTGTGGCAAATTTCGTCGCTGGGGGGGGGGTACAAACGAACTGTGTTTTCGTTTCATGGTCGATGCTGTACGCAACAGCTACGCACAACACTACTAGTGCTTGCGCAAAGGGATATATCGTCGTACCGAAGGTCTCCTGCGCATCCAATTCAGTACATGCGTATATAGAACAGAGTTGCTTGACGCTGTTCGTGGCAAAAACAAATCTACATTGGAACACATGAACTAAGCCCAGCTCGTTCGATGGAGGTCGGTCAAATTGGCGTTCACTGTGTGGGGTCGAGTTTTGGTCTTACCATTGTACCACCAGAGCAGAAGGTTTGGTGGTCACACTTCTGGATCAGGAACCCTGGTACGTTCTTGATCGCTCCTACTGCGTGCCTTCAACACGATGGCGGATCTCCTGGCGAATGTGGCGACGGACAACCAGAGGAGTCACCAAACAGGCCCCAGGAGCGGACACGCGCCGCTGCATCGTTGGCAGCAGTCTAAAAGCTTGCCCAGTTCGATAGCTGGGCAACCACTTTGCCGAGGGGCCATACGGAGCCCAGGACATCACGCCGTAGGCGCGCTGGAAGGGGACGCTGCTCGTCGTCTCGGACAGACCGCGATTGAGAGGCGGGATCTGGGGCGGACGGAGGAGGAGAGCCCAATTGAACTCAGTATGCCTTCATGCGAAACGAAACAAATCAATACATCCTACGATGGAACAGACTTTTTCCATCACAGGATGTACTGATTTGTTTCGTTTGCTACAATTGTCGCTCTGAACAGCAACAGTTTGACGTCGAGAACGAACGCAACGCAACCCAAGCGCATGATTCATGTTCTGTTTCAGTTCGATTTCGTTGGCTCGAACGTTCACGGAAGTTTGTCTGGCACGTGAAACGAAACGAAACGTCGTGGCTCCAAACCAGTCGCGTTAACCCATGTGTTAAATAAAAGGTTGACCTTATTGTTTATTTGTAGCAAACAAGCGGCCAACAGCCCCACCCTAATACCTTTCGTCTATCTGCACTTCACTGATGATCGGCCTCCGGAGGGCAGATCGATGGACACGTGCTCTCGTTTCCTATAGACAAGTTTGTCAGTGGCCATGCACGAAAAGCGGAGAGATAGAATGCGGATTTTGCTACTTGTACATGCATGGGACGCCTTTCGCAACAAGATTATTCAGCGATGACAGTCACGAACCGTCCTCAAGGCGACGCACTCCGTGCCATCGGTTTTGCTCTTATCTGCACAGTAAGCTACAGTCCAATTCTGCGAGTGCGGCGGCATGGCAAGTCGGTCACTCGCAACAGGATTATTGTCCATGAGCGTCGAAGAGGTTGCTAAAAATTGCACAGAGGTTCAAGGTTAGATAGTCCAAATTTACATTAAAAAATATAATGAAATTTACAGAAAACCTACCTCGCACAGCGAATATCGACGCTCGCCTCAGGGACGACTTGCCTCTTCCAAAGCAGGCCATCGACGTTAGGCGTTTGAGACCGAACGAATGAACAACAACCCGTCACCTGTATTCTGGCACCTCGCGTATGAACGAGGCAGCTTCTTGCGTTGACGTGCAACTTGCTGACATCACGGAAAGAAGCACCGCCGACCAAAGCCGTCCCTTTCAAACGCGACGAGCCAAGCGAACAACGTGTCCCCCCACTCCTGCCCAACCGGAGTCACTTCTCCCCCGCACTATCCCGAAAGTCGAGGATGACCAGGTGCATTTTCTTGAGATCTTGGCGAATCACGACTTTGCCCGGCACATGCTGCGCGAACTTCTCGCCGTCAAAGTTGCTGGGCACTTTCAACACCACGCACTTGGTGCTGCCACACAGCCGCGTGCAGATCTCGTAGAGCGGCACGTCTCCGAGGAACAGGTCCACTTTGTCCAGGTCCTTGTACTCGGGGCCACCCCACGGCGGGTCCAGGAACACCACGTCCTGCTGCAGCTCCAGCATCACGTCCAAGTAGCTGGCGTGGATGCAGGTCGCGTTGGTCTTGTGCAGCACCTGGAGGTTGTGCTGGAGCATTTTCACGCGCGTCGAGTCGTTCTCGATGGCGTTCACACGCGTGAAGAAGTCGCAGAAGGACAGCACGTTGCCCCCAACACAGGCCGTTCCGTCGGTCACCACTAGCGGGTACTTCTCCCGCTTGCAGTTGCCACCACTAGCACTGGAATCGCTGCGTCCGTCGTGGTCGTCGCTACAGTCCCCCGAAAAAGTGGCATCCTCGGGCGACGCGAACAGCCTCAACACGGCCTCGGAGATCTTCGTGGCCATCTCAAAGTCCGTCACGCTGAACTCCGCGACCTCGTCCACTTGCAGCTGATTGCGGACCTCGAATTCCAAATTCCGGAAGAAGAAATCGCGCTTGTCCCCGCATTTCCTAGGCGGAGGCGGCGAATTCCCGTCTGTCCCGGAGCTGGGCGACTCCTGTCGTGAGGCGGAGCGTCTGCTCGTCCGGTATCCAGCGTGCGAATGCCTGGCACTCGCGTCTTCCCCCTCATGGTGGTGCCCCGTGGCATCTCTCCTCACAGTATGGTCCCCTGATTGCGTGGCTCCTACTGAACTTTTCCGCTGCGAAGAAGAAGAGGAAGACACCCATTGCCTACTGCCCGTGGAGTCTGCGTTTGCCTCGCTCGCTTCGTTCACGTGCAGTTTATCCACGAGTCGCTGCAAGCTGCTGCGTCTCGCGAACATGACTTCGCCCAGGAACGACGGGTGCGGACTCATGTCCGAGCGGGAGCTGCCAGTCTCCCCTGTCCGCTGCGCCCCGTTCTTCTGGCGCTTCTTGGTCTGTTGGCGTCGTCGTTTCTTGGCCAAATCCGCTTCGTTCAGCTCGTCGCGGCCCGTCGTGTTGCTCACGGCGCTGCTCATGCCCGAGTTCGTGCCGTCCAAAGACCCGGAGCGAGTGTGGGCGAACGGCGGCGGCCGCAGCGTCGTCTGCCCCACGGGTCGCCGCTCGGCGCGACTCCGGCGGCCGTGCGACACCACGGTCTTCCACTCGCCCTCCTGCACGGGCGCCACGTCATCGTTCGGGGTAGGGCCTCTGGCCAGCGCGTCCGCCCGACTGCGCCGCTCCTGCTGCACGCGCAGCAGCGCCTCCTTCTGCAGACGCTTGGCCGCCAGCTCCGCCTGGTGCTTGGACGCGAAGCCGCTCGCCGGCCGCCACGACCGCTCCCCGTCCATGCTGTTGCTGCGCCCGCCGCTGGAGGAGGCGCGGGATGAGGAGGGGTTCACGGACATGCGGGGAGACGCCGCCGTGGACAGGTACGAGGCGCGAGACGCGCGCGCATCGAGCTCCCGATCGCGCACTTCCATCCCCTGCTCTGTTTGTAATGGGCCTCGATCGAATCCGGAGCTCCTCGCCTCCTTATCCGGAATCTGGAATCCGGATAACGGGAAGGGGCTTCTATTGAGGAGGAGAAAGAAGTTGTGCTGACTAGCTTTAAGGGTGATGCAGCATGCCGTTACGGAGATAACGAACCGAATTAGAAGCGATGGTCAGGAGCAAAACAAAGCAATCACACAAGATTGCCTCAAATTGCTGCGGAATTGCACAGCTAATACCAGCATATTAACGACAAATCGCCACATCTGATCCCCATCAACACCATGACGTCCGAGCTCGACGATGGCGCGTTCGTTCCGCCGGCGGACCGGGCGCTGGACGCGTCCAACCGCGGCTACCGCCTGCTGCAGAAGATGGGCTGGCGCTCGGGCTCCGGCCTGGGCAAGAGCGAGCAAGGTTTGCGCTCTGGTTGCGACGCTACGCCCTGACAAGCCGCCAGCTGACTCCTACCGTTGCCTGTCGCCTGCTGCCTGCTGCCTGAACGCTAGGCATCGTGGAGCCCATTAAGATGAAGGAGAACCTCATGTGTCTGGGCCTGGGCAAAGCGGTAAGCCGTGGGGCCTCGCAGCTCTGTAGATAGGGACGTGCTTCGGAGTCTATCACGTTGGGTCTTGGGCTTCTCCTTTGCTGTCGTCTGCTATAGGAAGAGTACGACGAAATGGCGCAACTAGCCACGAGTGAGCGCCGTAAACTGGATGTGGAGGTAGCGGAGACGCCTGAGGAGACGGTAGCAAGGGAAGCGAAGGGCGTGCGCGAAGATCAACGGAAGACGGAGGTGAGGGACATGCAGGCCGCCTTCTATTGCGAGGCCTGCCGCAAACAGTACAAAACCGTGACGGAGATGGAGAACCATTTGAGTTCGTACGACCACCACCATACCAAGCGACTGCGAGATCTGCAGCAGCAGCACAAGAGCAAAGGGAGGGGGGAGCAGAGCGCGAAGCGTCGGAAGGAGCTGCAGAAGGAGGAGCTGCTGCTCCAGAAGCGGATCGCTCAGGCCGCCCAAGCTGAGGCAGCTCCGTCGCACCCGTTGCCAGTGTCGGAGACTGAGACGTCTGGACGTACGACTGCTGGGTTGGGGTCCAGTAATCGACCGGAAGAGCAGAAGAAGGTCGAAATGGGTTCCACGAAGGTCGGGTTCAGCTTTGGGGGCGGCTTGCGGATGAACAAAAAGAAACCGACCAAGAAGGCGCCAATGGGCATTGCGTCCGTGTTCGGCACGCAGAATGACGGAGACGTATCTAGCCAACTCTAACTGATAACGTCAAATTGCTTTTGGGTCCTCCGTCTGGAGTGTTGGACTGCGAACGCGATCCCCCAGGTCGGATATGATCCCTCCCCCGTCCAATTCTGGATATTGGACAATCGGACGGAAGGGGGACGTCGGAGGTTTGATTTCGGGCTGACGGTTAAGTTATTTTGCGCGGCGGGATGACGGACTGCAATGGTCTGCATGCACTTGATAAAACTCCCCAATTACGAATCTATCTGGCCAGGCGAGCATCGACGCCTTATGTGGATTTGTGTTCCGTTCTTGCTTCAAGTCGTCGCGTTCGAACACGAACACTCGCAGTTTCGCCACACAATTGAAGGCGCGGCTCTCCACCATCTCCTCTGCCTGAGCAACGCAGTTCGTCAGACCGTCCCATGCAACAAACACATCCA
>MBAC02009617.1:0-10299 GCA_001712635.2 Nothophytophthora sp. Chile5
GGTTAGCGTGGATCTGGATTCAGTCCTAAAACTGGGCTGTGTGTTTCCTCCCTTCTTTCGGTATTTCACCCGTTCGAAAACGAAATAGCGAGGTGTAACGCAGGGTGACGGGAGCGGGCAAGAGAAGATCTGGGCACTTCTCGTATTTCGCTCTCATTTCTTTCGATTCTCTCTCGGGTGGGGTTTTCGCAACGCACGCGCCGCCTTTTTCTACCAGCATTGCGTTGCCTTTCGGAGCAAATGGCGACAAAGTTTACGGTCCTTAAAACCGTGGATTTAGCCGCTAAAAGATGGGTGTCCGGAAGAGAGAGGGTCGGAGGACGAATCCGAAGCGCACCTGGGCAGGCGAACCGGATGGCGATTGGCTGGCTGGCGCCGGTATTTACTTCGCTGATCGGTTGCGGGAGGATGCCCTCTCTCGCTTTGCGTACAGTTGCGCTGTGAATTCATTCCTCATTCCCCACGCGATGGCATTACTCGCCCAGGCCCAGCAGGTGCGCCCACCTTCTTCTTCTCATCCGCATCTGTCTGCCCAAAACGGGCCATGCTGGACTGGTGACGTTGACCTCAACAAAAATACCCCCGCCCGCCCACTCCCGGCGTTTTCCGTCGCACAGGCCGTCGGATAAAAAGCTCACCCGTCCCATTCTGGCTGGCGTCGGACAAAAATCCGTCTGCAAATAAAACCCATCCGATCCCGCGACCTTCTCTGCCCTTAAAACCCACCGGGTTTTGCATCAACACCATCCGAAATTCTCAAATGGGTGTTTGGGTGATTGAACGCCGCGACCATCACTCCCACAACCTGGCGCAAGTCATGCGTTGTCCGCATTTGGTCGACAGCATCCCGCGCTAAAACGCGATCGCGCCCTTCATGCGGATCGGCTGGCCGTCGCCCCCGCCAGCTATGGCGCCACGGTCTCCTCCGCCTCCGTCCTCCCCCTCTCCTCACTCTTTCCGCGCTTCGGCGGCGTCCCCCATCGACATCGCCGGCGATTCGGACGACGACTTTGAGGAAGAAGCACCTCGCAGTCCTGATCGACTGGCGTATAGCAACGACCTCGTGCGCATGCCCGTGCGGACGCCCATGCTGCGGCTGTCCTCAACGTCGCCGCTGTCTGCACTGCGTGTGGCGAAGAAGCGGTCGCTGGATCAGACGTCACTGGTGCCGCCACGTCGCCTTCGCCAGTATGAGAGCAGCGATGACAGTGAAGACGACACTGCAGTCGACAACGGACGGTCTCGCGGTGAACAGCAGGCGAATGGAGGCACGAACAGACTCGAGACCTCGCAGAAGAAGAAGGCGAATCCGCCGCTGGATTTCTTCTTCAACATGGGCGATCGCAACACGCCGCACAAGCAAACGCCGATAAGGAACGGCGTACATCGGCTTCAGAACCGCAGTCGGAGCAGCAGTGCGCGGAGCTCTCCGGCGCGAGAGGAGGAAACACATCGACAACAGACGCAGCGTCTCATTTGTGCGACACGGACCTGCATTTGCGGCGAGAAGTTCGGCCGCTGCGAGCTCCAGTTCGGCGCAGATCGCGTCGAACTCACGATCTGGAAGAAAAACACCCGTTGTTGGCAGGGCACGATCAAATACTCGCAACTGGCGCGCTTCTGGTACGCAGCGGTTGATTTGAAGGATCAGCGTCTTGTCAATGGAATAGCCGCGTGGCATCTACTGACTGGGTTTGTTCGTGCGATGCTTGCCGGGATACTGCAGCTACTCTCGAATCGAACACGCGCCTTACGTGCTATTGCTGGAGCTGGATAGCTCAAGAGGTCGGTCTGAGCTGGCGGAGTTTTACGACTCGATCTACGCGCGGTCCTATTCGCAGACAAGCACGAAAGAGCAGCCTCCGCCACGTACGTTTGCTGCTTTCATGGATTGCTCTGGTTTAGTTGGGCGGGTCTATAGTGGTCGGTCGGTCGGTTATGTCCTAATGCCTGGCGTTATCGTTCTTGCGGTTCTTCACTGTAGGGCTGTATGGTGTGGTACTCTACTTCGACGAGCAGATGGACTTTATGCGCTGTCAAAGTATGGGTGACAACAATCCGCGGCTTGGCGAACTCTTCGCGCGGCACCTCGCGTGAGTATCCATGCCTTTGCTTTGCGCTCGATGGTTGGCTGATGTTATTCTCTTGTGGGTGGTTATTTCAGAGAGAGTGAGGCTCGAGGATACATGGATTGGGACGGGTTGCATCGGTCACGCCGAGAACGGCAGTCACGACGCGGGGAAGCAGATAAGGGAGCAGCCAGCAGTGGTGGTCGTTCCTTTGCCACGATGGTGGGGGATGGCGCCAAGCAAGCACTAGGCAGTGTATCCTCGTTTTTCCGACAGCAGGTGCCGCGTTCGGTCCTGGAAGAAGAAGAAGAGCCCTCTTACGCCACCTCCCGCAGTAGGTCCGACAGGGGGAGGACACTGTTTCTATCGCGAAGGCGTGACAATGGCACGACATCCCCTGCAGACTCGGACGAGGAAAAGGCGCCGATCCAGGTTGATGGAGAGCGTGTGAACGGCATGGACGAGGAGAGGAATCGAGGAGCTGTGGGCGACGGCGTCGAGACAGTGGTGTTGATTGAGAGTGCGCAGCAACACGAAGCACCTGATGGCACAGCGGACGCTCCGTCCTCTTCTCCGTCGCGGCAGGAGGAGGACCATGACCGTGTGGAGACCAGGAAGAGGAAGACAGCGCGTCGACGGGAAGAAGAAGAGGCAAAACGGAGGAAGATCAAAAGTCGGCGCAACGAATTGCTGCTTTCTTATCCGTACGAGGAATCGGAGACGGCTGGACGGATATCGGTGACGCTGGGGGATGTCGACCGCCTCGTTCCCGGGGAGTTCTTGAACGACAACATCATCGACTTCTACCTCAGGTAAGTGCGTTTTTGCTGTGCCTCCATTATTGGCTGCAAATGGGGCCTAAGATTTGGCTGTGGGTCGGATGGATAGATTCATGTGGCGACATCTGGAGCCGTGGCAGCAACAGCAGATGTACTTCTTCAGCTCGCACTTCTTCACGCAGTTGAACGGCACCAATGGCGCCCATGAACTGGTGGCCGCCAATCCGGACGAACGCTTCGCGAGGGTGGCCCGGTGGACACTCAAAGAGACCAACCTCTTCGACAAGCGGTTCCTATTTATCCCCATCAACGACAGGTACCGTCGTCTCGTGCTTAGGGGGATATCTCGCATGGCATCTTGCTAGCGCTGTGCTGTTGGGGTGACCTGTGTTGTGCTGACATTTCTGTGCTTGTTGATGGTCGGATGGCAGTTTCCACTGGAGCATTGCCGTGTTTTGCAACCCAGGCTCGGCCATCATCAAGAAACGAAGGATAACGCGGCGACGTCCTCGTCAGGAGCTCGCTGATGCGCACGTGAAAGACCCAGACAACGGCGAAGTGGTGGATTTGGTGGACAACTTCAGCTATTTCCGCGAGGGCGGTGTTGTCGATGTTGACGTGGAAAGCGGATTAGCACCGGGCGCAGTTGAAGGGAACGACGACCGTCCCGAAAGGGAAGAAAAAGTCGACGTGGAAGAGACTGAAGAGGAGGAATTGCTCTTGTGTCAAGAAGCGCGGCTCGTGCACCCGCCCTGTCTGCTCTTCCTGGACTCGCTGCGTTGCCACCGCAAGAAGAAATTCACGAACATGCTGCGCAACTATCTGGAATGCGAATGGAAGGCGCGATTCGCCTCCGGTGAGGTCGAGGATGCGGAGGGAGCAGGAGCACCTACTGATGTGGCTGAGACCATCGTGACCTCCTTCGACGCTGACAGCATCGGGCTGCTGGAGCCCAACGTAAGGCAGCCGCTCGCGTCGCTCTGAGCGTTTTATATCGAGATGGATGTATTGATTCGCTTGTGTGGTGCCTGTGTGCGTATGCAGATTCCATTGCAGAGTAATAGCTCGGACTGCGGCGTGTTCCTGCTCATGTATGCGGCGGCGATCGTGCGGCAGTTCCCCGCGGGTGTCTCTCGCGAGGATCTGGAGAGCCATCTGGCCTCGACGCTGACCCCGGATATGTTCGGCGACGAGCACGTGCTGGAGTTCCGCGACTACTTGCAGCAGCTTCTCTTCTGTCTGCAGTCTCTGCAGGAACGCGGCCTCTCGGAGATTCACGTGCGTGACGAAGAGCTCGAGGCCTTCACCATCAACAACTGAGTGGCGAACGACGACCGCAAGAGCACGCTTTATTAGGCTACAGCGCGTCTTCGGGGTGCGCCAATGTTAAAAGTAAGTGGCTGCGTAAGTGGTTGTGATTGGTTGGTATCTATCGTGTTGTTCTACTGGCGAGGAACTGACGGCAGCAGTCGACGGAGGCCGCGCACCAGGAACTCGCGTTGGCTGCTGGCCTCCACCACGATGTCCAGCGTTCGCCACAGACACACGACGGAGAGACAAAGCTCGACCGGTGGCACGGATCTCGCGCCTTTGAGCGCCGGCAGCAGGAACGCGTCGGTCGTGTGGCCCTCGCGAACCTCCTGGATCTCTCTCAGCAAGATGGCGCGTCTCCGTCTCCCTGTGGCTGCTCCGTTGTCACTACTACTACTATTGGTCACGCGCGTGAGCATGGGGTTTCTCCGCGGGGTCCACGTGATGCATTCGTCGGCGAAATCAAGAGCTAGAGCAGTCGAGTGAGGCGTCGTGGACTCCTTGTAGCCATACTTGACGACCTGGAAGCCTCGAGAGAGCAGTTCCGCGAAGCCCATGGCCTCGCAGTCTTCAATCCGAGACCGTTCGGGGTCTCCCACGATGCTACGGCAGTCTCGAGAGGACAGCGACCCCGCCATGTTCTCATCGACCTCATCGAACCAGGGATGGCTCAGCAAGTCTTCGGCCGAGATCCGCTCCCTGTCGTTCGGTCGCAGCATCCGGAGCAGCACGTCCTGAGCCTGATGACTCACCATGTGCCACTGCATGTTGTCGCGACTCAAACAGCTCATGTCCCGCACGTCGACGCCAGTTGGGAATCGATCCATGCACTGCAGCGCAGCGGCGGATTCCACGCTGAAGGGGAAAGCACCGAAGAGCAGCACGTAGAGCACGACACCCAGACTGAAGACGTCCGACTTGAGGCCATAGGGGCGGCCGCAGAGCAGCTCGGGGGCCGCATACTCCAGCGTACCACAGCTGCGCTTGAGCATCGTCGACGGCTGCGCCAGCTGCTTCGCCAGTCCGAAGTCGGCGATCTTCACCACGCTGCCATGAATCAGGATGTTCTCCGGCTTGATATCGCGGTGCAGCACGCAGTGGCGATGTAGATACGCGAGGCCTTCCACTACCTGGCGGATGATGCGTCGTGCCTCAGGCTCCGGGAGTCGCTGCCGCTCAATCAGCAGGTCGCACAAGTCCCCGTCCTTCAAGTAGTCCATGACCACGTAGTGCAGGCTCTGGTCCTGTCGGTACACACCTTCCAGCCCCACGACGTTCGGGTGCGCTAGCGTCCGCAGCAGCCGCACCTCTTCGTCCAGCGCTGGCGAGTGTTTGCAGCATTTGACAGCGCACACGCGACCGGTCAGGCGGTTCACGGCGCGGTGGACGATGGAGAACGAGCCTTCGCCAATCTCCTTCATCAACAGGTACCTGGAGCGGAAGGTCTCGTATCCCTCCGGTTCAACAGCGTCAAGAGCTGAGTCCTTGACACTGCTTGCTGCTCTAGGTGCCATCGGGCCAGGAGCCTCGGCGCTGGGGGTCTGGGCCACCTCCGAAGGGTTGCTGCGTCTCCGACGACGAGGCGATTTGATGACCATCTCGCCGTCATGCTCCCCTTGCGAAAGTGGAGAAGGCTCTGTGGCGTCCAGACTGCTGCTGGGCGAGGCTTCTGCTAGAGAGAGCGTCACTTCGTCGTCCTGTTCACCCTCACGAAGCAGAGCTTGGGTCAGTGTGCGCTTGCGTGCGTCGATTGCGAAGCGGAGACATTCGACCCACGCCACGTGATCCGTCTCGTTCTCCGCCTTCAGGAACACAGGCAACTCCACGTTCTTAATGGCCGACGGAGGCCCCGTGACGTCCACGTGCTTGAGAATGAGCACCAACAGACCCGAGCTCGAAGCCGTCCGCTTGGCCCACGACGACTGCGGCTGCATCTTCTTGGACGGGTCGTTCGCAGCGCCGCCGGCCTTGGGAGATCGCTGCTGATCTCCAGCAGACGACGTTCTCCGCACGTCGATGCTGCCACTGCTGACCGTGCGATCGCCTCGCAGCTTGTCCAGATGGAGCACCGAGTGCGTCGTGAAGTGCACTTCAAACAGTGGCGTGGCGGCGTCCAGCGTCTTGTAGCACACCAGTCCGTGATCGCGCAGACGGAAGTACTTGCGCTTCCAGCTCTTGAGCAGCCCGGCCGCCATCGGGACGCGGTGCTGCAGATATCCGCCGTGGTACCGCTTCCCGCTCTGCTGGCGCGGACTCAACACGCCTCCAAAGGACAGCGGCTGGCTGCTATTCACAGGAGAACCCATCGCCATCGTTGCGTCTCCATCCCAGCCAGTCGCTACCTGTCGCCGCGGCTTATTCAGCTCCAAAGGCGGGATTTCCACTGGTCCATGCGACTGGCGCATGCTAGACGCTGGTAGTTGCTGCACGGGAGCGTCGTCGCTCAAGTCCGACGAGCCCGCGGAGCTTTTGCGGCCGTCGGTCTCTACAGACACCGACAGCTCCACCGGGAGGCTGAAGGAGAACGAGGGCGACGTCATGCACGACGACGAGTCGGACGCCGCGGACGTGGACGCCGGAGAGCCCAGCGGCTCTTGCAGCTGCTTCACGAACGCGGACGCCGGCCTGGCGCGCTGCTGAGGGCTACGAGACGACGCGGACCCGTCCAGACCGCTCATCTGACCGGAAATGGCTCGCGAGCGCTGGAAATAGAGCGGCGGCGACGAGGAAACGAGCCGCGGAATGCGCCGGACACCTTGGGGTTTGTATGGCGCCTTGCGTTCTTTCCGAGAAGTTCTGGAAGTGAATGCGAGTTATTGCGCGGTGAATGCGTGCAGGTGGCGGGCCGCGCGGTGAATGCGTGCATGCGTCGGAGGGCGAGGGGACGCGGGTTCGTGACCAGGATTGGAGGGGGGACGGCGTATAAACTCAGCGTAACCGGTGCTTACATTTCTCAAGGTCCACTGAAAATGTGGAAGGATATAGGTGTATAGTGACTCCAAGTATACATGTGCATGAGAGAAATGTGCCGCGTTGTTTTGCGATTGCTTAGCATATGCTGAAGGTTGGATTCAAGAATTGCATGCGTGGGAACATCACCAGTAGAAGGTGTGGTGTGGCTTGGATGATAGCAGTTATGCATTGGTTGAGTGAGTGTTGTCGCGAATGAGAGCGCATTGATGTGACCGCTTCACAGCCTCCACATGAAGGTCCGTCGTTCGATGTATACAGCAAACCTGGACAATAGCGGGATAGATCGTCACCGCTTTCACGTCTCCCACTATGCGAGAATATATAAATTGTGGAGATGAATTGTCTTATGAAGGGTTCAGATTTAAAGCAGACGCGCGGAGTTGGGTTGATGACACATGGCGAAGAAGTGAAAGGGGAATGCATTTATGGAGGTTTGATTACCGTTTTCTGTACGTAAGCACCTGCAGCGAAGCAAAAGTGCAACCCATTCAGTTAAGTGCGGCTCTGAAAATTGATGCGTACTTACTGGTGCAAGATGTCGATCAGCGGTCACTCAATCGGGGGCTGGCGAGTATTTGCTTCCATGAAGGCTTCACGACGCTCGCAGCGCTCACGGTCCCCACGAGCGCGCAGAAGGAGACGACGCAGTTGGTCTACGAGCTCGTCGAATAGCTCGCGCTCTTCTGGTAGTCCCCGTCGCCGCTCCCGGTCGCGCAGTCGCGGCTCTGAGAGAGGCAGTCGAAGACCTCGAAGCCGGAGTAGGAGTCCTCGTCGATATGGCGCGGCTGACCACTCCAGACGACGGCAAAGACGTCGCTCTGCTTCTGCGGATCAAGGAGGTGGTGACGCTTCTCAGGTGCGTCCATGCAGCAGAACACCATACCAGGAATGTGTCTTAATTGCTGGTGAAGGTGTGTTAAGGATACTTTCGTTTTTCGGTGCTCTCAGCAGCAGTCCGAGAGGCATCATCCCAGCACCAGCGAAACCCCCAAGCCTCGAACAACGCGGCGCATTGCACCCAACGCGTCCGTCCTCCAGTCCATCATGCGCAACACCGCGCACTCCCGGGACCGCATGGACCAGCGCGAGCGCGCACGAGCCCAGGAAAAGCTCGACCGCCTCACATCGTCCCAGCCATAAATTAGTGCAAATATGTTCCTTTAGTTTGGCGCAAGCAAGATTTGTTGGGCCCTAATTAGAGCGCCGTCACTCCGCCGCGGAGCTAGAAACCTCGGGAAAGTGACAGAAGCCATTTCAGTTGAGCTCGTCTAAATGCTGGAGGGCGCGCTTGAGCTGCTTGAGCTGCGTGAAGTAGTGGTCCTTCTCCGTCACGAGCTGCTGGTTCTGCGCCCGAAGCACCTTCACCTCGCGCACCAAGACCTTGCGCTGCGACTGCAAGAAGCGACGAAACTGAGCAAAAGCGGAGAAAAACCACAGTAAAAACGACGAAAACGCACCCGCAACTGGACTTCCAGGTCCTTCTTCTCCTCCGTGAGCAGCTCCACCATATCTTGGACAATCTACCACGCCACATAGAAGACAAGACACGAGTGAGCACAATCTAGGGTCTGGAGCTGAGGTTCTTGCCGATGAGCACGACTTACCGTCGTCTTGGACGCGTGCTCCTCCTGCAGATGGCTGATCTCCACGCGAAGACCGTTGTTCTGGCGGGCGTACTCTTTCAGAGTGGCTTCGTACTCCTGCGTCTTCGCGTCCAGGAAGCCGATGATCTCGCGATCCAGCGCCGCCTGCTCGTCCTTCTTGGCCGTCGAGGTCATGCTGTTGGCCAGCGTGTCCTCCAGGTCCTTCAGCTTCTCCATCAGGAAGTCGCGCACGTTCTCCGCCCCATACAAACGCGCGGCCACGTCCTCCTTCTCGGTCTGCACTTGGGCGAGATGCGCCTATATACAGCATTCGAGCTCAGTAAAGCGCCACGTTCCGTCGTTTTTAGGGTATAAACGTTTAAACGCACCTCCAGCGTCTTCACTCGAGTCGACATGTCGTGGAAGAATTTAATCTGGTCCGGTTTTAACGATTTGACAATCGCGTCCACCTTGGAAAGCTGCAGGCACCACGATAGAAACGTTAAAACAGACAGATAACATCGAAAAGGACCAGCAACAACGCACCTTGTCCTTCTCGGACGTGCTGATGAAGCTCAGACTCCGGTTCTTCAGCTGCTTCTTTGCTGGAGAGGCCGGATGAGGAGGATTAGCCGCCGCTTTACGGGCTCCATTGGCCGAGGAGACCGGCGCAGCCATGCCAAACATCGCGTTCACGCGTCCCATAAGCGCTCGATCCGTGGCGCTGACCGCAAACACGCTGTTGGCGTCCAGGAAGGCGAACACGTTCATCAGCAGCTTGTCGGGGAGCTTTGCGAACGCAGTTTCGCGTGGACTTGGCGCCGAGAGCTCTTTGGGAGGTGACGTGGTCTCCACAAGCACCTGAGCCCCTCGGGAAGGCGGTATCCTCGACTCAACGGACGGCTTCGCAGCGATGGAGGAGCCCTTCAGAAGGTATTGGATGTCGTTGGTTCGCCGCAGTTCTCGGATCTCCCGCTGCGCACTGGCGAGTTCTTTGGACAGCTGACTGGTGAGTCTCAACTGCTCCTTCGCCTGCTCCAGGTCTTTCTCCATGCTGCACCAAAGCCAGAACAACGCGGTCGGAACTCAGTGTTAAGATGAGTTGCACTAATCGACTAGTGCAACGACTACGTACACCTCCTTCTTGGTGAGTTCCAGGACGACGACCGCCAAGTGCTCGTCCAGTTTGCTCACGATCTCCCTGCCGTCCTGCTCCACCTTCAGTGCGTAGTCGTACGCCTACATACCCAGCAGCAGCTCAGGTCATTCGCTGCTAGAGGAGTGATCACACCAATATCCCTAAAAGCAAGACGAACCTGCTGCCTCTCCTGGATCAGCTCGCTCTCCCGCTCCTGATACTCGGACAGTGAGCTCTCCGTCGTGGCCAGCTGCCGTCGCAGCCGCACGAGCTCGCACTCGTGGTCGCAGCTCTCCACATCGTACACCATCTCGTCCAGCACCGCCTGCACCTGTAGCGCAAGCACACGGAAGCGCATCAACACGCCGCATTCGGTCGGCTCTCTGCGGAAACACCACGCAAAAGCACCGCACCTCGGTCAGCACGTGCCGGTTCAGCGCGAGCTG
>MBAC02009618.1:0-13211 GCA_001712635.2 Nothophytophthora sp. Chile5
GAAACTAAGGAATCAATTCAGTCTTTATTTTGCTTTCAACCCCCAAAGCACGTTCCCTTAGGCCAGGAACAGGACCGAACCAAGTTCGGTCAGGGCGATAGAATATCGCCAAGCACTTCCTCTGTGCATAGTGCTCTGTGACGGCCCCGTCACAACGGCCCCCTTCTCCATCTTCACGCCGTCGCCGCTTCGAACCTGCCTGAACCTGTGGCTGCACCGCCCTCCTTTCCTCTTCCGCTGCCGTGCCTTGTACGCTCGCTTGCTCTCGTCGTGGGGGATTGCCTTGTGGGTGAGTGCCAGTCGCTCCGGTCGCCGCCTGTCCACCGAGCTCTGGGTTTGTACCTCCTGTCGAGCCGACCTCGTCCTCACTGCCAATATCCGCCGCTGCGACCGCCTCCTGTTGCAGGTCAAGGGCCACATCTCTCGCCATTTGATTCAACAAATGTGTGGGATAACAATGGGGCAACAAGAAGGAACAGTGAGTCACCAACTGCTCGCCCGTTTCCAACAACTGTACCCGATAAGTGTCGTATCCCGCCGCTTCTAGAATCCGTGCTGGCCCCCGCCACTTGTGCCCGAACTTTGTGATACCCGGCCCTCTTGCCGGCCGGTATAACCACACCAACTGATTGTCCTTGAACTCCCGCCGCTGCCGCGTCTTGCGCCGATTGTAATAGATCGCATGTCGTGCTTGTTCTTTCTCCAATGCAACTGCCGCCAACTCTCTCGCCCGTTTCCAGTCTTGCATCAGGATCTCATGGTAGTTCTCCAAGCTTCCCTGCGGGTGCGCTAACCTATTCTTCCTTAACAGCTCAGCTGGAAACCGCAGCTTGCGTCCCATCATGAGCTCATTCGGCTGGAATCCATGCGTCGTGTGCCTCGCCGAATTGTACGCGTATATAGCACTAGGCAGGAAGTCGTCCGAGTCATCGTGGGCATCATCCACATAAAGACTGATCATGTCCTTCCAGGTTCTGTGGAACCGCTCCACCAGCCCCAACAGGTTCGGACGATACGGCACCGGTGTTGCTTGCTTAGTCTGCATCAACGTCAACAGCTCCGCCGTCGCCTTGCTGCCAAACTCGCTGGCCCCGTCCATCATCACCTCCCGCATCGGCCCGAATACCATCACCACTCTTTCCATTAGGAACTTTGCGATCACGTCCGCCATATGGCACGGCACTGCAACCGCTACTGCGTACCGAGTGGCGTACTCGACGGCCGCGATCACGTACTCGTTCCCATACTCGGTTCGAGGCAAAGGCCCAGCCACATCGATTGCCCACCGGTCTCCAACTTCTCCCGTGCGAACACTTCTCAGCTGCGGCACGACAGGTTGGGGTCGCGTCTTCCTTCTGCCACAGTCGTGGCACACCGCCACCCAGCTGTAGACAGTGTCCCGCATGTTCGGCCACCAGTATGACCTTTGCAAGCGCTCGTACGTCTGCGGCACCCTCAGGTGTCCAGCCCAGATGGAGTCGTGGGCTTCCTTGAAAGCTAGTGCCCAATACGCCGCCGGCACCACCACTCTCGCCTCTCCCCGAACCTGAATACTGATCAATCCGTCGTTGTCTTTCGTCAACAGTTGGCTACAGTAAGACCCTTTCTTCCACCATCACCGATCGTTCTTGGGCTTGCCGTATGTCCTTGTCAGTGAACTGTACACTACCAGGCTCTCCGGCCTCCACTCGCTGCACCACGGCGGCTCTCGTCACATTCAACGCTGCCTGGTCGATGGCGATCAGCTCCGCCGCTGCCCGCTCGTCGTCGTGGTAGGTCGTTGCCGAATTTCCACTCAGTCAGGTGGCCTGCGCCCCCCCCCCCGTCGCTTCCGTCGCTGAATTCAGCATCAGCACTCGCCCCACCTTCCGTCCAGTGCTCCGCGCCGCCACCTTCGTCGCCAAGCCGTATGGCGTCATCCTGCAGCCGGCTTCCAGTCGCACTTCCTGCTTCAGCACCGCCCGCCTACTTCCAGTATCGCCCTACTCCTCCTTTGGACCGCCCTTCGTCACTTCGGCTGTCCGTGTAGTACCCCTCTCGGCGCTCGCCGCTGCCACCAAGACAGCCGCCACTGGCTTCCGTGGTTCTGCCGCCGCTTCATCCGACTCTGTTTTGTGCTCGAATCTCGATTCATCGCTCTCCATTGCCATTGACCGTCGTTGTATATATCCGTCGTCTTCAACGGCTATGGCCTCCAGCCCACGTCTCGCCATAGCTGCCGAGAACCTCCCGAAACCGCTCCATTGCCCCACGTGCTCTCTGATACGCCTCATTAATGCTCCGCCCGTCGTTTCTGTGACTGCCAGCCACTGCTGCGCCAATCAATCCCGCCTCGTCGCGGATGCTGCTCACCTGCTTCAGTCTCCCTTCAGCAGTCGCCACTCCGATCGTCTGCTCTTACTTGGGTTGTCGTTTGATCGCCCTCCGCCTTCACTGCCGCTACGCTATCAATCGCTTCCGTCGAACTCGCCATTGTGGTCATCCCTTCTCTTGCGATGCTGGGCTCGTCCGGATTGTCGATCACCTCGCCTGCTACCGCCGCTGCCGCTTCTTGTTCTGGGCTCCTAGACAACGCGTCCGCCACACTGTTCTCCTTGCTCGGTCGGTATACTATCTCGAATTCATATTCTTGGAGTGTCAGCGCCGACCTGTGCAATCACCCAGCCGGCTCCTTGGCCTCCATCAACCACCTCAGCGCCATGTGATCCGTCACAATCGTGAACTTCCGTCCATAAAGAAGCGGTCGGAACAGTCGAACTGCCCACACAACTGCCAGACACTCAAGCTCCGAGATGTTGTAATTCGCCACGGTAGGAGAGTTCACTTTTGAAGCGTAGGCGATGGACTGGTCACCCGCTCCGTGATCCTGCGAAAGCACAGCTCCTAGCCCGATCTTCGACGCATCGGTCGTCAACTTGAAGGTCAATGTGTAGTCTGGATAGGCCAGCACTGGCTTCGTCACCAGCCTCTCCTTCACCCACTCGAACGCCTTGCCCTGTTCTTTCTCCCACTGCCACTGCTGTTTCTTCCTCAGCAGCTTCGTCCTGGTCCCGAAGCCTTCCACGAATCTCCTATAATAACCCGCCAATGCCACAAATCACCGGACTTCTGCCGCGTCCTTGGGGACCGCGAAGATCTTTACCGAGCTGACCAACCAATCCACTGGTTTAATGCCGTCGGGCGTTAATTCGTGCCCCAGGTACTCCATCTTCGTCGTCGCGAACGTACACTTGGCCGCCGTCAGACTGAATCCCGCCGCCGACAACCGCTCCAGTACTGTAGCCAATTCCACCACGTGTCTGGCGATGTCGCCCTTCGTAAAAATCACCACGTCATCTAGATATACTAGGCAGCTCACCCAAGTCAACCCACAAAGAACACAGTCCATGAGCCGTTGGAACGTGCTCGGGGCATTGCACAGTCCAAAAGGCATACGGCAGAACTGGAAGAGCCCTCTCCTCGTCGTGAATGCGGTCTTCTCCTTGTGCTCAGCCGCCACTCCCAGCTGCCAGTAACCCGAATCCATGTCCAACGACGTGAAGTGCCGTGCGCCTGCCAGCATCTCCAGAGTCTCATCCATCCCAGGTAAGGGGTACACATCTTTGACCGTGATTGCGTTTAAAGCCCGATAATCCACACAGAAGCGCACCGTGCCGTCCTTCTTCCTGACCATCACGACTGGGAAACCCCAAGCTCCTTGCCCTTCCTCGATCACGCCGTTCTCCAACATCCTCGAAACCTCCTTGTCGATCACTTCGTTCTCGGTCACTGCATGGCGCCGCCTCGGCATCCTAATTGGCAGGGCATTCCCCGTCTCGATTATGTGCTCCACGGTGGTCTTCGCCAGCGGAGGGCACCTCGGTTTCTTCTCCACCAGATCCGGATACTACCGAAACAGTGCCAACAACAATTATCGATCCTCTGCCTCCATCTCTCCGATTTTGAGTGATTCCTCATTGTTCAATGGCTTCGCTGGACTGCTCCTCAACGTCTTGATCCACTCGGCCACGCGCTCTAACTGGACCTCCATGGTCTCGTCCGTGGGCACCCACGTGCCGAGCACCTCCCGCGCTGGCAGTTTCTCTCTCCGGCCTTGAACATTCAACACCGCAATGCACGTCATCCCATTCTGAGCAACTCCCAACGTCAGGGCCATCAGCAGATGTCTCTTTCCCTTGGCTTCGGCATAAAGATGCCAGTGGTCCCCTCCACAGCAGCTACCATCACCCGCACAATACTCCAAGTGCTGGTGGCCAGCTTCACACCCTTCGCCAAACGCACGGTGGCCGCCCATTCTCCTGGCGCCTCCAATAACGGCACCACTCCATAGCAGGTAAAAGGCAAAATCACCTTCTGGCCGAGCTCTGAGCGATACTTCAATTCCTTCCGGGCGAAGTCGATCTTCGCTTGCTTCTCCACCAACCAGTCCTCGCCCAACAGCATTTCGTCGCGGTGTCCTTCCACCACGAGTGCATGAATCACCACTGTCTGGAAGTACCGTGTCGTTCCGCAGAATTCCCAGACCCCCAGCACCTTCGCGCTGCCACCTCCGAAGCCTTCGATCACATCCACTGGCGGCTCTCGTGTCAGACACCGTCCATATCGCGGTGGTTCCGACGCCATAACTCTCTTCCGACACGTTCCGTCCGATTGGATCCTTCCTGGCTGGTACCAAGATAAATCGGTATTAGTACCGGTATGTTACAAAGACAGGATATCACAAATGATGAGATGTGCAAGGAATAATGGAATGGAAATTAGCGGTGTACTTGGGCGAGTGGAACCTCTGAAAAACCCACTGGACATTGGAGCAAGAAAAACGAGAAAAACGGTTTTGCAGGAATCATGTGCTAAATCCAGCACCCATCGGTGTGCTTTCGACAGAGCGATATCCTTGTCTTGAACCACCACGCCAAACTTATTTTGCCAGGTGTAAAACATGGAATTTGTGTTTAGCGCACAATTGTCGATGAATCCGTGTATTCATCGCCAGGCTCATATGTTGTCACCTCTACGGTGTCGCTTACCAACGATATTATCTCACGCGGCACTGCACGCGGATGATATAACATGACCGGCACCATGAACGCCTTGGATGTTCCGGGTAAACTCGACACCACGCGCATGCGTGTTTCGGGTAACTTGACATTTCCGGAGCGGGTGTTTCGGGTAAACTCGACACGTTCGCTTCGCCACGCGCTTCAATAGCCGGTTGACATCCGCTTGGACGCCGTCTTCTCCCCGAGTTGCTTCTGATGCCATCGTTACAGCTGGTGGTGGCGCAGCATGGATGGCAGGCATTGGAGCAGCGATACTGGAGTCTAGCAGCGCCTGAAGTGGAGCGTTGGGGGGCGAGATGACACTGGCATCAAGCAGCATTTGGAGTGGAGTGCCATGCTCGAGGATGATCACCTCCTGAGGGATAAGCTTAGGAAACTGACTGAGTAGCGCACCACATGGGACCTCTTGCATCACGAGAGCCACAGCCAGCGCATGGAGAGGACAGGTAACAAAATTGCTCTTGTCTGGGACGAGAGTCAATCCTTGTTCCTCCGATGTCTTGACGCGTAGAAGTCGCAGGTAAAAGATGCCATCAGCTGACACTGTCACATGCTGTTTCTGGATATAGCCCAAGTCGGACGATCGTCCGAAGCAGTGCCACATCAAACACGCCAATGCGGTGTCCTGGTAGTCGCTGCTAGCCCGAGCCGTGGTATAGACATAGCCCGTTAGTGCCCGGAGGTTCTCTTTCGTGCATGAAGGCGCCTTGTTAGTGAAGCCACCGCTTTCTCGCTTCAGACAATGCTTGTCCAACGTCTTGCCTTGGTTAAGCAGGATCAACTCAGTAGGCACTCTGAGGTGTGGATATTCGCGAAAGAACCATAAGTTAATTTTCTATGAGACGACGTCGCAATGTTCCGGGCTAGTTTACCTTTCTTGCCTTTATGAGTCGCAAGGTAAAACCCAGAGCGATCCATTACAATAGCCAAGCGCCTACCTGAGGAATCGGTGAGGATGCTACCCCGAACATAGTCCAGATAAACATCCTCTTCCTGTAGTATGCGTTCGAATGCACTCATCGCCATGGAGCAGACGTTTTGGTGTTGGCAGGGACAAAGGCGGACAGGCTCGTCGCTTGCTCTTCTGCTGTTGACCTCTATTATTTCTTCTTCTTCTTCTTTCCAAATGATAGTGAGCGGTGGGAGAAGGCCCCTCTGCCGGCCTATTCCTGAGCGTTGGGTACACGAGGATGGGGTGTGTTAGTCCAGGAAATTTATCCTAGTTTTATGAATGACAAAAGTGTATCCCGAATATGCGTTTGTCTTAGTTTTGGTAAACAGGTTTGCATATTTTCGATGATGATTCCGTCAAATACGTGTCGGAAACGGCGGAAAGCTGGGACCTAACCCTAAGTGATATGATTGGATCAAAAGGAAGTATTCATCGGTGTGATTGGCCACTTGGACTTGTCTTATGCACTAAATATTTTGGTCAATGGTCTTAAATAAGTTGTTGACGGAATAACCACTATATTCATCCATACCGGTTTAGATCTCAAATATTTCGAAGTACCGGTACTGTCAATGACGATACTATGGTCTGGGTTTATGGGTGTTTGGGTGGATAGGAATTGTGCAAACGACCAGAACCTATCACAATCATCGAGACGTCCGCCTTCATCACATGTAGTGACTCGGATAGTGCTCTTCCACCCAGCTGCCTATGTGGCCAGGTGCGCGAGATCGAACCCCAGGTTCTGTTTCTTGACTCATCACTTCCGGATACTGAGAGTGCATAAGCAGCAACATCTCGAAGGACACCCACTCGATGTCGTTCCACACAGCCTTGCCTGCGTTGACGTATTTGGGGTAGTGCGCCAGCAGCCACAGCACAACACTTAGGTGGCTGTTGCCAATCGCATTCTCCACGGCTTTCTCTGTACAACCCTCGAAGCGATTGTCGTGCAGCCACTTCACCACATACAGGTGACCACTCAACGCGGCGTCGTCCATCGCGTACGTCGTGCAGCCCTCGGAACGATTGCTATGGAGCCACTGAACCACCTCTAAGTGACCATTGCAGGCGGCGAAATCCATCGCATCCTCTGTGCACCCGACCTTCGTGTTGGCATGCAGCCATTGAACAACGTCCAAGTGACCTTCTCCAGCCGCGTTGTCCATGGCGTCAGTTGTGCAGCCCTCTGTGCGATTTGCGAACAGCCACTGGATCACATGTAAGTGACCATGTTTGGCAGCCTCGTCCATCGCCATGTGGGTCGCCCAGGGCCTCCGCCCGCCGCCACCATCATCAGAGGCTCGCTCAGCATTATTGTCGCCTTGAGGATTCGTGACCACAGTCAAACTGTGGAGAAACACCACGACGTCCAAGTGACCACGAGCTGCCGCCGCATCGATCGCCGCCGCCGACTCCTTGTCCCGACCAACCACATTCGAGGGAGACTCATGGCCATTCCAGAAGAGGCCAGAACCGGATGAATCGTTGCCAAATTGAGAGTGAAGCCACTGAACCACACGAAAGTGGCCGTTTGCTGCAGCGTGGAGCATGGTTGCTCGAGAGCAACCCGAAAAACCGTGCGCAAATAGATACTGCGCCAGTTCGATGTGGCCATTGACGGCAGCCATGTGCATGCCAAGGGAAGTCTCGGCGGAGAATGCCTCTCTCACGTCGTGTTGCTCCAGCAGCCAATGCACCACGGCCAGGTGTCCATGACGACACGCCGCCACAACAGCCTCGCTCAATGAATGGCACCATCTCCATTGCCGAGGTGGGTTGAGTACTTCCACTCGCTTCATCATCTCTAAGTGCCCTCCGACCGCCAAACCTCCTACTGCAGCGGTAGCAATAGCGTCATCCTGAAGGCAGCCTCGTTCAAACAGCCACTCGATAACCCTAGGGTTTGCCGTCAAGGCCGCATTCAGAGGCATGTCGTGGTAGCCGCGTGCCAGCAACCACTCAACCAGTGTCAAGTCACCGCTACTCAGAGCAGCCGCCATGACACATCTTCGGCTTCTCGAATCAAATGCTTGCGTCGTGTGCTCATGCAACCACCGCACGATCTCAGTATGACCGCTTTGCGCGGCTTTTGTCATATCTCCTCGCCCCCAGCACACTTGGATACCATTGTTTGGGTTCTCTTGGGCATCATCTTCTTGAAGCTGGGTCCCTTGTCCTCCCCAACCTGAAACAGTGACAGCATGCGCATGTAGGTACTGCAGGATTGCCAGATGGCCCGCTTCTGCGGCCGCCTCCACCACCATTATGCTTGCCTGGCACCCCGAGAAGTGAGCGAACAACCACTCTACCACGTGCAGATGACCATGACGTGCAGCCTGCTCTAGTCCCTGCGAGAACTGCCACCGGTAGTAGTGGCGATCTGACCGAAGGAAGTTGCCCAGAGCCCACCAAGGCGTCCTGTCGTGACTGGAGGCGCAGCTCTCCTGCCACATGCGATCCAAGAGCGCCAACGAGCCGAAGGAGCAGGCCCGAGCCAGTGTCAGGTTAGGCGAAAGCCCCAGGAAGGCAGAGATAACTCTTGCCACGTGGGGGAGAGAGCGGATACCTCGCTGGTGGCGCAGCACGAGCGTCACACGCGCGAAAGGGAGCAGCGCCATGTCTTGCGACGACTGATGAAGTTAATGGCTCAATGTTTGTCGGTCAAGTGCTCTTATACTGTGCGCTCATCGGAGGATAATCTGTGCGGATATTGGGGCCACTTACGGGTGGTCCAGTGACTATAGTCTCAGTTTGGAAACGACCCACCGGCTCCGAGCCTCCTTGGCACTCGCCAAAAGACCACCTCGAACGTGGTTGGACGGGACAAGCAGCCCACGTCAGCAATGGATGTGGCTGCCAGTATTTATGCGTGTTGCTGCGGATTGCTGATAATTGAGCATGCAACAACCAACTCTGCTTCTCCAGGCGCCTGGAGTAGGTGAACATTGCCCCGAGGTAGCTCGCACGGCGTTGCAGTTAGAGTTGGCATTGGCTTCGACCTGAGCTTGGAAAAAGATTGCCAAGCGAGTGTCACCGAGACCCAAAGTTCGTTTTTTAACACTACGAAAATACGTTTTGGCCAATATTATTGGGCCCTTCTGAGCTCCGAGTAGACTACAGTTTAAGAGCGGTCGACTCAGATCTGACCAAAGAAGCGACAAGAATGTGCTCAACCAATCACAACACAAATCAAGGTTGATCTCAACCCAAAATCTGTTGCCAAGGAGGAAGCAACCCACAAATCTGTCAAAGCTCCTAACGTCAGACATGGCGCCGCAGCCGCTCTCGGGGGTGGCGTTCGTGCTGCGCGACCAGAGAGCCGTCAGCGCGCTCCCCCACGTGGCAGACATCATCTCCTCCTTCCTGGTTCCCACGAGCAGCATGTCACTTGCGGAGGCCTGTCGATTCGGCTCGCTGAAGCTGTTGGACCACATCTGGGCCGCGAGCTGCTCGTCCATCGCCGACCGGAAGCCTTGGTGGTCGCTCACCAACTATCTACGGTCAGATCGCCATTACCACGCGTGGGCGTTCACTGTGTCACTACGAGAGGCTGCGAGTCTCGGGGACTTGGAGGTGGTGAAGTGGCTCTTTGCGCATTTCCCTGGCTGTACGGCTGAAGTGAAAGTGGTAGAGGCGGCGGCGGAAGCTGGACACCTGCACATTCTGCAGTTTCTGCATGCGAACAGCACTGCGGTTTCTTACGAATATGCTAATCAGGATCGCCAGCATGAGGCGAATGCCGGGATGGGGTTCGGAAGCGCGATCACTGTCTTCTGGGGTTGTAATGACATGACGTTGGCCGCGCAGAACGGCCACTTGGAGATCGTGCGATGGCTCTACGAGCATTCAAATACCAGTAACGCGCACCGAGACACGGAATACGCGTTATCTACAGCACTTCGCTTCAATGACTTGGCCTTCGTCGATAGGCTATTGGCTCCCATTCCTCCAGATGACACAAATTTTATCGCCCAGGCAGCGGTGCAGCTAGCGGGTAGTGGACACCTGGAGCTGATCCTGCCGCTGCACGAGCGTCTCCGTTCGATTCAGTGGGGATCATACTATTGGAAGAGTGCTCTGGAGGCGGCGTGTCGGCATGGACACCTCAATGCGGTGAAGTTGTTGTTGGAGCAGTGGCCGGGGACAAAGAACTACTCTGGGACCACTTGGATGCGGGCCTTACGCGACGCGATTACGGGTGGCCACCTTGAGGTGGTACAATACCTCGCTGAAAGGATCAACACGCGATTGTTGACCAGCGTCATGTCTTTCGCTGTATCTATGGGCCATTTGAGTGTGGTCCAGTGGCTGCAAGCAGAAATTTCGGAGCGCCTGGCAAAGCGTCGCTCATGCCGAGTACGATCGATACGCAATCAGAACGTGGACGTCACGTCGTGGACTTCTCCCAACAAGTTGAGGGATTGGATAAACGCGGCCGCCGGCAAAGGGCATTTGGAAATGCTGCAGTATCTGCGCGAATTAAGTGTGACAGTGAATCCTCGAGACTGCAAGAGACGACGAGACGAGGAAGCACTCCAACATGGTGAAAAGGCGTCCAGAAAATATGCACGAAAACATTGCACGACTGATACGGCGCCTACTCAGTCGCGTTCTGAAGATTCCCTGGAGATCATCGCGAACAGTTCGGACGGATGTACGGTCGCTGAAATGCCTAGAAGCGGGCCAAGTATCTTGGCGATGCATGTGGCGATGGACAGAGCTGCTGCAAAGGGCCACTTGGACGTGGTCCAGTGGCTGCTAGCAAACGGATTGAATACTTGCACGACTGCTGCGATGGATGGAGCTGCTGCTGCAGGCCATTTGGAGATGGTGCAGTGGTTGCATACGAGCATGCAGGCAGAGTGCACTCCGGATGCCATGGATCGTGCAGCTGTGAACGGTCATCTGAAGATCGTCCAGTGGTTGCACACTAACCGCTCCGAGGGTTGCACAACCAAAGCAATGAATGGGGCTGCTTCGTCCGGCCACTTGGAGATCGTCAAATGGCTCCATGCGAACCGTCCTGAGGGTTGTACATCCGCTGCAGTTGAAAACGCGGTAATGAACCGGCATCTACGCATCGTGCGATGGTTGTTCGCTCACTCCCCACCTGTCGTCCCCACATCATGGACCATTCTTCGACAGAGCAATTTTGACACGTTGCTCTTCCTGCATTCCCATTGCCCAGAAGTCTTCAGCACCGAAGCGGTCGAAATCTTGCGAGCGTTTGCACCCAACCATGTTGCCGAATGGCTGGAGGAGCATTACCCCGGGGATGAACAATGATTGTCAGTGGATGCGTCATGGAGATTAATGCTGGCAGCTACGTTGGGGTAGCTCCTGCACTTGCTGGCAACCTCCGTTGCACCTCCACGTTGGGCCTCGTGGATAACTTGTTGTGAATGCAACTGCGCGAGAATACCGATCAGACAGCATAAAGTTGGCGAACGACCACCAAAGCATCCGGTCGGTACTAGAAGTGCAACTCGCGGCCCAGATGTGGCTCAACAGCTTCAGCGAGCCGAAGTGGCAGGTCTAGGAAAGCGACAGGCTGCTGGTGGGAACCAGGAAGGAGGAGATAGCGTCCGCTACATGGTGGAGAGTGGCCGGCCGTCGGATGAATGCTCAGAACCAGTGCAGCACTCCTCAGTGGGGGCGGCAGCATGACAAGCCAGCTCGTTCGGACTTGTTTACTTTCTGTTGGAAAAATGAGAATGAACAAGAAAATCGCTGTGTTGTGAGGCCAACATGAATCAATTGAACTTTGAAACCCGTACTCAAGTGAATAAATCGACCAGTAGATTTGTGGGTTGCTTCCTCTTTGACATCAGATTTTGTGACTGGTTGAGCATATTCTGGTCGCTTCTTTGGTCTGACAAATTCCCCTACAGTACAAGAGCGGTCGACTCAGATCTGACCAAAGAAGCGACTTGAATGTGTTCAGCCAATCACAACGAAGGTCAAGGATGATTTCAGCCCAAAATCTGATGTCAAAGAATGGAGGCACCAGATCAAGAAGCGGCCCAGCCATCAACCCACAAATCTGTCAAAGCTCCTAACGTCAGACATGGCGCCGCAGCCGCTCTCGGGGGTGGCGTTCGTGCTGCGCGACCAGCGAGCTGTCAGCGCGCTCCCCCACGTGGCGGACATCATCTCCTCCTTCCTGGTTCCCACGAGCAGCATGTCACTTGCTGAGGCCTGTCGATTCGGCTCGCTGAAGCTGTTGGACCACATCTGGGCCGCGAGCTGCTCGTCCATCGCCGACCGGAAGCCTTGGTGGTCGCTCGCCAACTTCCTGCGCTCGGATCGCCATTACCATTCGTGGGCGTTCTCCATGGCGCTGGAACAAGCTGCGTGTCGGGGAGACTTGGAGGTGGTGAAATGGCTCTTTGCTCACTTTCCTGGCTGTACGGCCTACTTGGGAGTGGTGGAGGCGGCGGCGGAGGCAGGACATCTGCACATCCTGCAATTCCTGCATGAGAACAGCACTGCAGCGTTCTCTGACGATATTCAGATAGGTCAACAACAGGAGATGCGTGCCGGCCTGGAGTATGGAAACGTCATCACGGTCAATTGGGGCTATGATGACATGTTGTTGGCTGCGGAGAACGGCTACTTGGAGATCGTGCGATGGCTCTACGAGCACACACATCTCGCGAATGTGCATCGAGACGTTGCAAGCGGGTTGCGCAATGCCCTTCGTTTCAGTGATTTGCCATTCGCGGAGTGGATATTGGAGCGTGTTCCTCTACGCGACGAAAACGTCATCGCCCAGGCGGTGGTGCAACTGGCGGGTAGTGGACATTTGCAACTATTCCTGCCGCTGTATGAGCGCCTCATTTCGGGCCGTTCATTGATGCGAGGAGGTGCATACTATTGGACGTGCGCTCTGGAGGCGGCGTGTGGGCATGGACACCTCGACGTTGTGGAGTGGTTGTTGGGCCAGTGGCGGGATGTCAAGCGCTCCGGCATGATGACTTGGCGGGCGTTCAGTAAGGCAGGGAAGGGGGGCCACCTTGAGGTGGTACAATTGTTAGCCACAAGCATCATGAAGCCACCCTTGAATGATGCTATGGTGTCCGCCGTATCTTCTGGCCACTTGCATGTGGTCCGATGGCTACACTCTGAAATGTTGGAGTGCCATGACAAGGGTCGACTCCACCAAGCGCATTGGCTACGCAACCAAAACGTAGGCG
>MBAC02009619.1:0-12625 GCA_001712635.2 Nothophytophthora sp. Chile5
GGAGCGAGGCCCCCGTCATGACGAAGAAGGGCAGGAACATGTAGGGCGCCGCCGTGTCCAGGATCACGTGCATGTCGTGGCGGATGGAGGCGTAGTGGCCGGCGGCGCAGGACGCCAGCATGAGCACCAGCAGCGCCTCGAACTTGACCTGCCACACCAGGCCAAAGTGCGCCGTGGTGAGCGTGCTTAGCGTGTTGGTGAAGAGGTAGAAGACGTAGCCGAGCAGCAGCCAGAGGAAGCCCTTGAGGTAGAGCGCCTTGCGCTCCGTCCACCAATGCGGCTTGCCCACCAGCTTGACTGTATCCGTCTCCTCGACGTAGGCGTTGTGCGGGTGCGGCGCCATGTCTGGGTTCTCGATCACCTGCTCGAGATCTTTCACGTCTACTTTGCTCTCGACTTTCTGCGACTGTCGGTGGGAGGAGATCCGAGAGGTCCGTGCGGACACGGAGACGCCGTGTGCTGGCACGACGGAAGGCGTGGCGCTCACTTCTGGGTGGCCACCAGGCAGCTGGAAGATGAGGATGATCACCAGACCCAGCAACGCGCCGAGCACCAGGTTCATGAGCACGACGCAGAGCGTGAAGATGATGCTGGCCACCGACACGTCCAGCTTGGCGCAGTAGATGGAGGCCACCACCCGCGAGACGGAGAAGGACACGAGCACCACGAACTCGGCGGTCATGCAGGTGCCGAGCGCCAGGTGCGTGAAGGGCCCCACGCTGTTCAGCTCGATCTTGAGCGCCATGACGGTGGACGGCGACACCAGCACGGAGATGGACGCGAACATGAGCGAGATGCCCAGCTGGCAGCTGCCTGCGAGGTCGGAGTAGAAGAAAGCGCCGGCCGCCAGCATGAAGACGGTGGTGCCTAAGGCCATGGCGGTGATGTAGTACGTGCCCAGCAGAGCCACGATGGACTTGATCTGTGGTCGCAGTTCGGGCAGATACATCTCCTGTCCGGCCTGGAACGAGATGAAGCTCAAGGCGAAGGCGTTCACGTAGGTGGAGAGCATGTTCACGACGTCGTCGTTCAGCAGATTCGCCAGGAACGGACCGGCGAAGATGCCCACCACCAGGTACCCCGTGATCAAGGGGAGGCGGAAGAACTTGGGGAAGAACAGCCCCAGCGGGTGCGCGCCGATGAGCACCATGACGAAAGCCAGCAGGTGGCTCAGCGTGTCCGGCACGTTGCTCCAGGACGCGAAGGGCACCGTCAGGTCTTCGTCGGTCGTGTCATCGGCCAGCAATCGCTCCACCAGCTCCGCCCGCTCCAGCTTTGCGGCGGCGGTCGTGCGTTCTTCTCCCGTTGCGCCAACGGTCGCGAGCGTCAGCGCCAACGCGGCGGCCGCAGCGACAGTCGCCAGGACGCGCCGCCTGCTGCTGGCCTGCCGTGCCATCGCGAGAGATCGATGGGTGGCTGGCGTGTGGTCAATTGGCCTCCTGCCTCGTGGAGATCAACTGAGAGACTGAGCTCCGGAGCACAGAGCGAGCGCGTATCGATCGGGTGCTTGGGAGAGACTGAGCCAGGCGTCAGCAGCGGGCGCCACCCAGGAAATGCGTACGGTACCAGTGACTGGCGCTTCCCATATTCTTCGCGCTGTCGCCGGAGATGGACCCAATGGGACAGTTTCTTGTAATTTTGCACATTGTTGCGTGCAATTTTGATACCGTCCAGTCGTTGATTTGTTTGGCTCCCCAAATCATGCGGATAGGGGTGAGAAATTCAGATGGGAGGCAGGTTCAGGAGCCAATCAGGAACGCGGATACATCTCGCTTTTCTGAACTTACCACGAAAGTTACATTGGGAATGTATCGATGGCGGTGCCGAAAGTTTATGTGACCAGTCATTTGTCAACGAAACTCAGGAATTGGAGGAAAGTAACTTAGTCACCACCCTGGTTCTGAAGTAAAATTCTGGCGGGTAATTTACTTGACAAATCAGGTCGACCATAAATTATCGTGCAAGGTTTTTTATAATATTCATTTCTAAAATATTGGTGCATATTTTAGGAATATATTTATGGAACAGCTCGACATAAAATACCATGAAGAAATATGTGTCTGGAAAGGTGCGTTCAGCTGTATTTTATCATAGCGGATATGCATCTTAATAAACCGGAAAAGCGCAGTCCTGTCATATAAATTTTCACATGCGTACTACAAGTTTAAGGTGTCATACTGTATTGATACTGCCGTTGGTATTATTCGCATGTCAATTTCCCGCTTTACACGCAAGCTTATCCTTTTCGCACACAGGAGCCTGTCAGTAAATGAACTCACTGGCTGCCGTCACATCAGCACAATGCTCTTCAACCTGACGTTGGACGCCTCTCGCCGACTTCGGCAAGCCCTGTTCTCTCGTTTTGCATTCCATACCATCCATTGTACGCACTTCTTGACATTTTCCTCAGCGTAATCGGCAATCTAACGCAATCATTTGGTCTTTGGATCGATTACGTCACTTCTTATAGTTTTTGAAACACTCTTCGTGAATAGCAAGGCGTCTCGAGCATGTCCAGTGGTTGCGACTGGAAACGAGGTGTATCACGCTGACATAGTGCAGCGTTCCCGGCCAAAGCTAACTCACTTTTCAATCTGTCCGCTTCTCCGCACTCCCAGCTGACCATCCACCCCATTGCAACCATGAGCTGCTGCCCCGCTGTCATGGAGCCTGCCAAGGAGACGGCCGGCTCCAGCGTCGTGGCCAAGACCTTCAACAAGACCAACCTCTTCGTGGCCGGTCCTGCCAAGTCCAAGGCCGGTGTAATTGCCATCCCCGACATCTTCGGTCCGGACAGCGGTCGCATCAAGCAGGACGCCGAGGCGCTGGGCAAGCTGGGCTACACCGTCGTGTTGGTGGATGCCGCTGACGGGGACTACCCCACGTCCATCGAAGGTGTGGACGTGCCTGCTTGGGCCAAGAAGAACAGCTTCGAAGAGAAGGCGGGCGTCCACGTGGCCGATGCCATCGCGTATCTGCAGCAGGAGGTCGGCGTGGAGACCATCAGCAGCTACGGGTACTGCTGGGGCGCCTACATTGGGGCGAAGCAGTCGGCTCTGGCGACGCCCGTGATCACGGGCCACGTGTCCTTCCACCCAAGCTGGATGGCGGAGTTTATGGTCAACGGCGAAGGCGCCGTGGAGAAGATGGCCGAGGCCATCACGGTGCCACAATTGCTGTGCGCCGCAGGAAACGACCCCGATATTGTGAGCGGAGGCGGCACCGTGGAGAAGATCCTGAAGGCCAAGACGGACATCGCCGCCCAGAGCGAGGTCGTGGACTTCCCGGACATGATCCACGGCTGGGTGTGCCGCGGTGACATCGAAGACCCCGCGACCAAGGCCGCCGTCATGAAGGCGTGGCACGTGGCCGTCAAGTTCACGCAGACTGTCAACCCGCTGTAAAGTGGACAAGGCCCCGTTCACATGAATGCATATCCGTCTAGTGAGGTGCTGCAGCCTCCAGAACGAAGAATGTAATGCAATGCATTTTCTTTCACGTTTAACTGAAGCTGCGTCCGAATCGTCGACTTATTCAAGCAGTAGCTTCAGTGGCTAACGCTACCGAAAGAAATGCTCAGGGAGTGAAGTCCCACCTCGAAGTGTGCCGCTGCACCGATCCAAGCAGCGTTGCAGCACGCTGCGTCGCATCTGGTGAGCAGAGGCCAGAGGTGAACTCACTGCACACCGCCGTCACTTCTTCTTCGCAGGGCCCTTACTGGCGGCGTCCTTCTTGGTCACCGCCTTGATCACGCCGACCGCCACGGTCTGGCGCATGTCACGCACGGCGAAGCGACCCAGCGGCGGGTACTCCGCGAAGGACTCGACGGTCATGGGCTTCGACGGCTCCAGAATGACCATGCAGGCGTCGCCCGTCTTGACGAACTTGGGGGCCGTCTCGATCACCTTGCCCGTACGACGATCCATCTTCTCCGTGATCTCCTTGAACTTGCAAGCCACGTGGGCCGTGTGGCAGTCCAGCACCGGCGAGTAGCCGTTGCCGATCTGGCCGGGGTGGTTCAGCACGATGACTTGGGCCGTGAAGTCGGCCGTGCCCTTGGCAGGATCGTTCTTCGAGTCGGACGCCACGAAACCGCGACGGAGCTCCTTCACTGACACATTCTTCACGTTGAAGCCGACGTTGTCGCCCGGCAGCGCCTCCGACAGCGACTCGTGGTGCATCTCCACCGACTTGACCTCGGTCGACAGTCCGATGGGTCCGAACGTCGTGATCATGCCTGGCTTGATGATCCCGGTTTCCACGCGTCCGACCGGGACCGTGCCGATGCCGCCGATCTTGTACACATCCTGGAGCGGCAGACGGAGCGGCTTGTCCGACGGACGCTTGGGCGCGTTCAGGTTGTCCAGCGCCTCGAGGAGGCACGGGCCCTTGTACCACGGCATGTTGGGCGACTTCTCGATCATGTTGTCGCCCTCCCAGCCTGAAATGGGCACGAACGGGATCTTGGCGGCCTTGTAGCCGACCTTCTTCAGGTACGTCGTGACCTCGGTCTTGATCTCCTCGTAGCGCGCCTGGCCGTACATGACGGACGAGTCGTCCATCTTGTTGATGGCCACGATCATCTGGCGGACCCCTAGGGTGAACGCCAGCAGCGCGTGCTCACGCGTCTGGCCGTCTTTCGAGACCCCCGCTTCGAACTCGCCCACCCCCGAGGCGACTACGAGGATGGCGCAGTCCGCCTGCGACGTGCCGGTGATCATGTTCTTGATGAAGTCGCGGTGGCCGGGGGCGTCGATCACCGTGAAGAAGTACTTGGGCGACTCGAACTTCCACAGCGCGATGTCGATGGTGATGCCGCGCTCGCGCTCGGCCTTGAGGTTGTCCAGCACCCAGGCGTACTTGAACGAGGTCTTGCCCAGCTCGGCCGCCTCCTTCTCGAACTTCTCGATGGTGCGCTTGTCGATGCCGCCGCACTTGTAGATCAAGTGGCCCGTGGTCGTCGACTTGCCGGCGTCCACGTGGCCGATCACGACCAGCGAGATGTGCGTCTTTTCCTTGCCCATGCTGGATGAACTTGCTCGAGTCCTTGCAAAATGGAGAATGAGGAGTCCGAGCCCTGCGTCAGTCGGGGACTCAACAGCTCTGACGGTAATCAGCGATTACCGTCTCATCTTCGTCGACGGTAATCAACGATTACGCGTGCTGTGGCTGTGACGTGTGGAAACGTCTATCATGGAAGCTGTCCGGTGTAAAAGTCTCAAGTTGACTGTGTTGCTTTGGTGATTCTCCCATGCAGGGCATTATGCCCTGGACAGCGTCGCGTTGACCCGTCTCACCTTGCTTTGAAGGTTAGTGCTCACCTCCTTCAACTTCCATCGAGCCCTCGCTTCGCTCGAGTCTGCCAGTTGCGCCCAAGTGCCGGCGTTCACTGCATGTACTCTGGGATTGCATACAACTTTAGTCCGTTGCAACTCGGACAAGATGGCCCCACGGGGACACTGCACTCGACTTTCAGCGAGATGAACCCGTTCCCGACGGGCGTGAGTGCCTAGAAGATACTTAGGGGTGACTGCCTTCCCAGCTATACGGTGGTTCGATTGGGTGCTCCACACCATTACGTGCAACGTCCTTCTGCTTGCAAGTGCGTTCACTGTCCTCCTAGCCTGACGGTCTGAGCACACGGAAGGACAACAGTGTCGTTGAGGAGAAGATCGATCGATACCCGATACGAATTGCATCATACGATCTGTATCGGTCGGCAGTAGTGCGAACGTGGTGCGTGGAAAGCTAGAGTTGGCCAGATGTGGATCACAAGTATGTGGCACACACATCGTAGCATACAAGCAATCGACGGCCAGGATTGCGCATTAACCCAAACGAATACATTGGTCCTCTCAAACGGTCTGCGCCAACAACAGTGTCCACACAACAGCCACACCAGATGACGCACTACCTCTGGAAGTTCTACTGCTACTGCACGAGCTCATGTTGCGCTTCGCGAAGCCCACGACGGCCACATCGTCGGAGAAGAAGGGTTTGGCACCGGTCTCGGCGTCGGCGCCGCTGGTCCACCACTCGATGGCGTGCTTCACTGAGCTGTGGGGTGCTGCAGCCACCGAGACGGCGTGCACCTGCCCCTCGAATCCACGGTAGGTCAGGACGGCTGGCAGCTTTGGGAGCAGCTCATACCCGTCGCCATCGCGCATGCTATCGGTGAATGGGACATCTCGACAGGTGGCGGACAGCTCATGGGCCGCCAGGATGAGGCGCGCGTCCAGCGTAAGCTTAGGCTTTCTGCGTTTGCTACGGAAGGAGTTGAGCAGCAGCAGAGCCGTCTCGGCCTCGGCGTCCGTCAAGCCGTCGTACTCCCCCTCTTCTTCCAGTTCCAGGTCCAGATCGAAGGCCTGCGTCTCGTCCAAGGCGAATCTCGACGGCAGAAAGCCGCACATGTTGCTGGCATGCGGGCTCACGGCGTTGCTGGTGCCTTGCTTGAGCCAGCACGTGCCGTCGTCGACCGCCGTCCAGCTCCAGTGCGAGCACGCCTCCTGGGCGAGACACAGGTCGGCGCAGTTGGAGCTGGGCTCCTGCTGGACGCTGCGCAGCTCCTGGCCCTGGAAGCGGCACTCGTAGTCCCACTGCGCGCGGCCCTGACTACCCGGTGTCCACGCCTGCACCGTCACAAGTGCTGCCAGCAGGAGGCAGAGATGCAGCACCATCGCGAATGCAGTGGCGATCGTCGGCAAAAACTGAGGAGCTCCAACGACGGAATCAGAAATTGACTGAGTCTGATACGAGTGCCGCTTGCAATCGGATGATCAGAGCTCGGATTCTGAGTCTGTGCACTCTGATCTGTCATTTTTTGAAACAACAAAATAATGCTCTGCACGATTTGTGTCATTTGCAGTCTGATGTGCCATTATCGGTGCATCTACTTCTCGGCTGCTGGCTCTTGTGGGGGAACTGCATGGAACCTCTCTGTCTGAAGCAGTTGATGGCAAGACGGAGAGTTGCATGGAGTTCCTCGTCAAGGCGCAGCGACCACCACCATCCACTGGGATGGACTCATTCGTGCCAGCCCAGGAAGTCCAGGGCTTCCCCGCCCAGGTACAGCGACCCGGTGACCAGCACGCTGAAGTCTTCCTCCCACATTTCCTCCTTCGCGGCTTCTCCGTCCAGCACCGCAGCCTCGGACCCCCCAGTGAGCGCACGAAGCTCGGCAATGCAGTCCACCACGGAGTCCTTGACCGCGACAGTGTAGCTACTCGGGTCCTCGCCTGCCACGTGGCTCTTGAGCGCACTCCAGATGCGCGAGAGCGTCGTCTGCCAGGCGTGCGGCTCGCTCTGCACGTCGTCCAAGGCCGCCAGTTCGGCAGGCGAGTACTTGGCCACCACGTGCTGGAAGCCCGCGATCTCCAGCGCCTCGGAGAATGTGTGCACCTTGGCCAGACTGGGGCGCGACGAGCTCGTGGGACAAAAGTAGACGTGGTCGAAGTGCTGCAGCAGCAGCGGCGCGAAGAGCTGCGCCACGTTGCGCTCGTGGTGGATCGTGAACACGAGCACGCGCTGGGTGCTGGCGGTCGTTCGCGTCGCTGCCTGACGAAACCAATCAGCGCAGCACTCGAGACTGCGCAGCGTGTGGGCGCCGTCGATGTAGAAGCGCGTCTTGTGCGTCGCATCGGCCCACAAGTGCGCTCTCCCCGGCCAGAACGCGTGCTTCAGACCTTCCTTCACCACTGGCTCCAGCGTCTTCGTCAGGTCCAGCGTCGTGTCGACGCTTCCCCCGCGTTTGTGGCGCAGCCACGTGGCCGCCAGTGCCACTGCAAGCCCTGCATTCGTGCGCTGATAATCTCCATGCATACCCAGCTGACACTCGACGCCGTTGGGGCCGAAGGCGTCCAGCGTAGGCACTTGAGCGAGTGTTGTGCCGGTTTCAGAGGCGCATTTCTCGAGCATCTGCATGGCCAACGGCTCTTGTGCCGTCGTAAAGGCCGGTACGCCAGGCTTGAAGATGCCGGCTTTGGCGTACGCGATCAGGTCCAGCGTCTCGCCCAGCACGCGCGTGTGGTCCAGATCCAGTGTGGAGACTCCGCAGACCACGGGCTTCTGGAAGACGTTGGTGGCGTCCAGTCGCCCACCAAGTCCCACCTCCAGGATCACCACGTCCACGTGTTCGTCCGCGAAGAGATGCAGCGCTAGCAGCGTGAGGAAGCGGAAGAACCAGGCCATGGGCGGGTACGGCCCGCTCTGCGCCTTCGTGCGCTCCAGTCCGTCCCACACAGCGTTGAAGTGGCGCAGGAACAGCTCCTCCCGCACAGGCTTCCCGTCGATGCGAAAGCGTTCGCAAGGCGACACTAAGTGCGGCGACGTGAACAGTCCGGTCTTGTAGCCGGCCTCACGCAGGATGCGCTCCACCATGGCGCAAGTGGATCCTTTGCCTTTGGTGCCGGCCACGTGGATCACTGACAACGCTCTTGGCGAGCTGCTGTCCGTGACGTCCGCGAGCTGCAGACGCTGCAGATAGTGCTGCATCATGGCCACGGTCTCCTCGCGCGTGGACACCTGCTTGTCCTTGCCTGGCTGCAGGTCCTTGAAGGTGGAGCTCACGCCCAGTAAGCGGGTCAACGCCGCCTGCACCTGTGCGCTTAGTGGCGCGTCTGAGCTGCTGGTGCTGCTGATTGGGCTGTTAGGAGCCGTCGCGCTGCTGGTGCTGGAGGCGTCGGCCTTGGCCAGCTCTCCCGAGGCCGCATGGGCAGCGACGGACACCGGAACGGCTGGGAACGCAGCGGGAGGAAGAGCGCCCGACTGGGACGTAGCGCTCTGCGTCATTGCAGTCGAGGGGGCGGAGCTTCGGGTCCCGGAAGAAGCAGAAGCGCACGAAGACACGGCTGCCCTTCGACTGGCTGCGACCTGCGTTCTTATGTGAGCCAAGAATGCGTGGCGAAGTTGACCGACCATTCCTTCGCCCCGTGGGAGATGGTGGAGTATTTTAGCCAATGGTAGACACGACCGGGAAGAGATGATCCATATATAGCCAATCATAAGCGGTGGAGGTGGGCAGTTTGAGCTAATCAGCATGGAATCAGGAACGCGCCTGTTTTAACAGTTTGTGCCAAACTGTCCATGATTGGCTGACGCTGCGTGTGACGCAGGCGGGTCGACAGTATGTCACTCTCGCGAGGGTCACTACTCCGCAACCTTTGGTTGGCTGACCTTGGGCCAGCCACCTCTAATGCGCCGCCGAACCAATCGCGCCGCACAACCGATTCGACAGGCATGACGCGGCTGGGCGTGAAGATCAAGCGGCGCGGGAAGGTGCCGCAGCGGCGCAACCAGAAGCCGCTGCGCAAGTTCAAGACGCGCTTCGTGCGCGACGCCAAGGTGCAGCAGCAGTGGGACCACCAGCTCACGACGCGCCAGAACTACGTGGTGCTGGGGCTGCAGGCCAACCCCAACGGCCACGCGGAGCTGCGCCAGAGTCTGCAGGGCGCCGAGGGCTCGCTGGCGGCCAGCGACGAGGCGCGGCTCTTCGCGGTTCCCGACAGCGACTTCCTGGGCGAGCGCAACCCCAAGCGCGCCGCTAACTACGTGTCGGCTGAGGAGGCCAAGTACCTGCGCGCGCTGCTGGCCAAGCACGGCGAGGACTACAAGAAGATGGAGCGCGACATCAAGGTGAACAACATGCAGTGGACCGAGCAGAAGCTGCGGCGTCGGTGCGCGCGCCTGGCGCTGCTGGACGCCAACGTCATCAGCAAGAGCAGCGAGCAGGAGGGCGCCAAGGCGGAATGAAGGCGGGGGACACGTGGTACCAATATACTTGAACTTTATTTTGCGAAGGAGCTGCCGGGCGGGGGTCTCTATTATTCGCTGTCTGCTTATCGCCATGCGGTCGCTTTCTACAGGAACCTGGCGCTCCCTTGGCCCAGTGCAACGCCCTTCCTTCGCTGCCTCCCTCTGCCCGCCCCGGCCGCTATTCAGGCGCTCCCAGGCGCTCGTGACGTGTCTTGGGGCTCGTGACACAGCAATAAATACGTCGTGATCCCCGGTGGCTTCCTCGCGCTCGCTCAGGCGGACGACACGGTCACGTGCTGCAGCTGCGGCGACGCCGTCTCAGGCGACGAGGGGCTGGACGTCGACGCCGGCGACGCCGACGCGGAGGACGGCGACGAGAACGGCATGGCCGACGACGCAGCCTTCCCGCACGGGCCTCGTGCTCGCGAGTGGAAGCTCGAAGTGGCCGATGGCGGAGGCGGAGAAACACTCGACGATGACGATGAACACGAGCCGCTCGTCGAGCCCACGGTCGCAGTGGTGGCTACTGACGACGCCGACGAACACAGAGAACTGGACGGCGACGAGACCGATGACGCAGCAAGACGCATCTGCTGCTGCTTCGTCATCCCTGGCGAGAGGCTGGCCACTCCACTCAACGCCGTTCGCGGCTTAGCCGGGGAAGAGCCAGTGGCAGTAGACTTCGAGGCCCCACTTGACGCGGAAAACGACGGCGGCGCCACTGCTCCAGCGCCTTTTCTCGGGACCGACGAGGCTGCCACCACTGCCGCGTTGCTGGCCTTCGCGAGCTCCAAGCTGCTGGTGCTGGACAGGTCCGACGACGACTCCGTGCCCATGGAGATGGAGCCCACCGGCGCTGCTCGGGGCTGCGCATCGGCGGCCTCTTGGGCCTCTTCGTTCACCGCGTTCACCACCACGTGCGGCAACTTCTTGTGCGCCACAGCGCGCTTGTGGTAGGCGCGCTTGGCCGCCCGCAGTTGGTTCTGCACCTGGCAGCGCGGACACGGCCCGCCCTTGCGGTGGCGATGCTTCGTGCCTTCCACCTTGTGCTCCGTGGCCTCAATCTTGCGTTTCAGCTCGCGCAGGTCCTGCGGCAGGTTCGTCAGGTCCGGCAGAGGCAGGTTTTCCAGCTTGGACAGCGCCATCTTCGACAGTGACGCGCCAGGCCCCACGATGCCCTTGACATCCAGGTCCTGCTCCGTGAACGTGCCCTCCAGATCCGCGAACGTTTCCTGCATCTTGAGAGTCATGAGCCGCTTGCGCTCCTCGCGTTTCTTGGGCGTCTTCTTGTCGCTCTTGGCCGGCGACTTCAGTCCTCCAGCGAGGGCATCGAGCCCCATACCGCCGTCTCGTCCCGAAGTCAGCAGCGGCACGAAACCACCGAGCGCTGAGACGCCGCTGGCGGCGAGAGCGTCGTGCTGCTGGCCACCGAAGGCCAGACTAGTAGCCAATGATCCACCCAATTGATGCGGGCCAGGGCCGTGAGCCGACGAGGCGTCTCCGTCGGGGCCTCTGCCTGGAACGTTGAAGTTCACGAGCTGGATCTGGTTCTTGTACGGGTGGTGCAGCTTCCGCTTGTGCAGACACGAGCTCAGAATGTGACTCACCGTGCGGTTCTGGAAGGTGCCGAAGTCCAGGCTGTTCCAGTCGTCCACGATGTCCACGTTGGACGGACTCTTGCTGCTGCGAGGGCTTGAGGCCATGACCTTCTGCTGCTGCTGCTGCTGGGGCGCACGATGGGTCTGCAGCGTCATCCCACGGTTCATAGCGGAGCTGGTAGTGATGCTCACCCCACTGTTCGCTCGTCCGCGAGGGGCCGAAGCCAGGCCTGCAGACGTCAGCGCTGCACTGGATGGCGCCGGGTTCCGTGCCAAGCTGCTGACCAGCAGCCGCCGCTGTTGCTCCTGTTGCTGGCGTTGCTGCTGGTGCTGCTGCTGCTGGGTGGCCATCTCCAGATCCCATTGCAGAAAGCGGTTCTCGCGGTCGCAGAGCACGGCGTGGTCGATGGAAGATAGCAGATCCTGCTCGTAGCCGTCGTTCTCCATGCCCCACACATTGCCCTCCTCCTCCTCCTCCTTGGTCGATTCGTCGTCCGTCTCGCTCTTGCTCTCCTGCTCACGGAGAACCGACAGATGCAGCGCGTGCGTGTTGATCGGACGTGAAAGCTTGGCACGTTTCAGCGGTGGGCCTGAGACCAGTCGCGAGCTGGCGCTGGTGCCGCCTAGCACGAGCTCTAGGTCGTTGTCCTCCTCGTCATCGTCGTCAAACAGCGCGGCCGTGACCGACTTCTTGCTGAGCGGCGAGCACGAGTTCTTCACGGCTGCGGCTAGCGACTTCTGCGGCGCGTTGGCCACGCCATGGCCGCGCAAGAAGCCAGCTGCTGTCGAGATGGCAGCGTCGCTGTTGCCGCCCACATGCCGCTGAGTCTGACGGAAGAAGCCGGAGCTGCCGCGCTTCGTAAAGGGCGAGGCCGTCGGAGCCACGGAGCCTGCTCCATTGCTACTGCTAGTGGTCGTGGCGGGTGTAGGCGTTGGTCGATCCGCCGTCGACAGGGACGAAGGCCCCACTGCTAGAGTGGAGTGGTGGTCCTGTTGGAAGTCGAACACGTCCATGTGGTGGTCCAGGTCCACCAGATCCAGGTCCATCCAGCGCTGCAGCTCGTCCTGCGCATCCAGCTCCTTCTCATTCGATGACGCAGTCGTCATCTGGCAGTCCGTCTCCATTGCTGCGGATCCTGTCGAGGCCATCTCTCCAGTCGTCGCGCTCGTCTCTATCCTGCTTACGTCCAGCTCGTCGTCGTCATCCGCCAGTGCCCGTCGCAGCCGAAGCGCCGCCTCATCTTCCTTCCCGTCCTGTCGACTGGCCATCGCATTAG
>MBAC02009627.1:0-15730 GCA_001712635.2 Nothophytophthora sp. Chile5
CGCATGCCGATGGAGCCACCCTGCGTGAGACTGTGGTGGCGCTCGGCTACCTGACGGCCGAGGAGTTCGACCGCTTCGTGCGCCCCGAGGAGATGGTGGGCCCCAAGTAAGCTAGCACCCACGCGTCAGTAGTACTCTGGCAGCACTGCGCCGAGCAGCGGACATCCGTAGGAGCGCACGTAGAGCGGAATGCGGTCGTCAAGAGGAGTATGTCGTTGCTTGCTGTCGTAATTGCGCACGTGCTGGGGACCATGAATGCATTGCTTTCTGTTGCAACTCACCGCTGCTGCTGTCAGTTTCTTGCTCTATTCGATCCGATCCAATAAGCTGTAGACACGGAGCACCGACTACAGTTCTGTGCGCTGCAGTTGTGACTGCATGGGGGTCGTCGCCATCGCCGTCGCCGTCGCCACTGCCGATAGTCTCTTGTCGTTCGCGCTCTGGATCTCATAAATAGCCGCCTGGAAAGGCAAGTACAACGCGTTCTGCAAGCAAGAACGCGATCGAGACAGAAGCGAAACGAGTGTTAGCACACAGCGAGTTGAAGCGCCACGCTACACCACGCCGCGGAGCACGCACCAATTGACGCTCTGCTGTGCCCAGCTCCTTGGAGAGCTCCACTGTCTGCCGGTTCAGCTTGGCGAGCACCTGGTTGAACTGATACGACGTAGAAAGCGATAGAAGCACAACATACAAACGCTACTTCGTCACGCAAGAAAGGGACGCGTTAACAGCAGCACACTGTTGTCCGCACCTGCTGCATGGAGGTGGAGACGGACGCCATGGCCTCCAGCAGCCGCAGCTCCTCTTCCGCCACGTCTTCGCCTTCCAACCAGCCCGCACTCCCCTCGCCTTCCGCCATTTTCTTGCGACGGCTTTCGTCAAACGGAAGAATGATGGTCTGCGAAAAAAAAAAATGGTGGGAAAGCGCTCTCCGATTTGATAAAATCGTCCAAAACGTTATGGAGATAATAATAAACCTAAGCCTTTCGAGTGCATTGGCCAAAGTCTGGGGGAAAAAACCTTTGTCCCGAATCTGGTTTGATTTGGTGGACTCAGATTTCGTAAGGGAGAGGAGCATCACGTTTCAAAGGTCGAGGAAATCTGGAAATCATACCGCATCATTCATTCCCAAAGAGGACGCCAAGACAGCAGCGAGAAGCAACCGAAGAGCGCCAAGATGTGGATGCAGAACTCCGTGGAGGGCTCGAGCATCGCCTCGGGCGGCAACTTCCACGACCGCAACCGCTTCGGGTCTCCCTACGAGTCGCGCGGCTCCGGCTATGGCGGCGGCGCGGGCCCCTCGGGCGCCAACGCCGGCGACTGGAAGAGCAAGATCTTGGAGAGCGGCCAGTGGCTCGGCGGGAAGGTGATCGAGTACGGCGGCAAGCTGGCGCGCGGGCCGTCGCACGATTCCATTCCCGACCATTTGGCGCAGCAGATGCCGCGGAATGACGGCCGCGCCAACTGGATGGCGGACATCCGCAGCTCGTATTCGGGCGGAGGCGGCGGCGCCGGCGGATTCAATGACGGCGGAGGCTCCAACACGTACCAGAACGACTTCGCCACGGAGCGTCCCAAGGCGTACTCGGACTACAGCAGCGGCTACAACCCGTCGTCCGGTGGTGCGAGGCCGTACAGCTACGAGGCGTCCCGGTCGGCGGTGGGAGCGCCGGACCAGCACCATCACAGTCGTCGAGACAGCCACGGCCACCACGGAGACGGCAAGAGTGGGCGCCATGCCAAGAAGAAGAGCGAAGTGAAGAAGAGCAAGAAGGGCAGCAAGAAGAGCAAGAAGAAGCAGCAGTCGTCGTCGTCTTCCGAGTCCGAGGAGGTCTCGGAGTCCGAGTCGGAGCTGTCAATCTCGGAGTCTTCCGATGCAGAAAGTACCTCGGATGAGCAGACAGCGTCTTCACGACGTAAAGCCAAGGCGAAGAAGAACCAGAAGACCAAGAAGCGAGGTGGATTTTACTCGGAAGACAGCGACAGCGGCGACGAGGGCAAGAAGAAGAAGGCGGCAGCGGACTATTCGTTCTCGTTCGACCCGGCCAAGCTGCCGCCGCCGCCTGTCGATGACGAAAAGGAGAAGAAGACCTCAAAGAAGTCCAAAAGCAAGTCGAAGACCGGCAAGAAGGAGAAGAGCAGCAAGAAGACGCGGTCTCGTCGGCAGTCCGTGCAGTCTTCTGGCGACTCGGACGCCGCAGAGCCCAGCTCGGACAAGGAGAACTCGCGCAAGGCGAAGAAGCGCAGTGGCAAGAAGGCTGTCGCGGCCTCCAGCAGCGCGAGTGTGGATTTGCTGGGGGTGGATCTGGATGTCGAGCCCGTGGCGACGTCCGCTGGTGCTGGACTGGCATCGCAGGAGGTGCAGTCGTCGGTGTTCGATGCGCCGCGGAATCTCAGTCCTCTGCAAGACCTCGCGGGGCTGAGCTTCGCGTCGGCGCCCGTTCAAGCTCCTTCGTTTGACAAGCAATCGATGTTTGCTGCCAATGCGACACCAGCAGCCTCCAGTGAGATCCAGCCGCAGCAGCAGCAACTGCAGCAGGACACGCCATTCCGAACAAACCTGCTGCCAGACAATGACATTGTGGACTTCAGCTCGCTGGCGAGCGAGAAGAAGAAGGTCTTGTCAGCGAATCCCGAGGAGAAGCGGACGCTGAACGACTTGCAGAAGGCTCGCGGTGGCGATCAGCCTACGCCCGTGATGGCCATGCCTCCGCAGGGGCAACAACAAATGCAGCAGTTGGGCATAAACCAGTTGCAGATCACGGACAACGCCATGAGCATGCAACAGCAAATGCATCCCAACATGCAGATGCAGATGCCCATGCAAGGCATGAACCAACCGCAGATGCAGATGCACCCGCAGATGATGCAGCCTCAGATGATGATGATGCAGCCGCAGATGATGAACATGCAGATGATGCAGCAACAGCAGCAGCAACAGTATGCGGCAGGTGGAAGCCCCATGGCGCCGATGTCGAGCATGCAGCAGGCATCTCAAGGAGCCATGAACGGCAGCACCGCGTCCAACAGCTCGGATCCGTACCGTCAGCTCTAGAGTCGGGGATTGCGCGCTTCGGACATCGGATGCTGTAGAAACCGATGAGCTTGTCGCCCGTGGTTGCGTGGAGATGCAGGTAGACACCTTGCGTCCTGTTTTCGCGAGCTGAACATGCGAGTTATTTGCTTTTGCTCTGATTTGCGAGTGCTACCGTGGGTTCTTTTGTGAACGGAGTGGGTGACTCTGAGCATCGGCTTACGCTGTGATCGCTGTGTCCACCAGGAACGAGTGCTTTTCGCCACATCGAGCGAGAACGTGTCTATCAAACACTGACACTTCAAGATCCCTCCGATAGCTATGAGATTTGGGAAGACACTCGAGGTCTGGAGCGCGTCCGATTGTACTTGGCCCTGTGCAATATTGACCTGCAACGATTGCTATGCTCGCATGCAGTGCCATGCACTTATGCATGTCCGGAGAATGTGGACGTCCAATCGCAGTGTCCAAGCTAATTGCAGCAAGAACACCGCAGCCTTCTCCGGAACTCGTTGTATGCCGGTGCTCGAGCCTGTTCTTCTCCGCCACCCTCCCTAATTGAGTTTACTGCGGCGCAACCGCAAGACGAACTCGACCTAAGGTCCCCGCAGGGAACAGTCTCGCTGAGACCAGACTGCTCAACAGCCACAGAGTGAGCCGTTAAGAAGAACAGGCACCCGAGGCGCTCTCCGCCAAACCACATCGACTCCCTTCATGAGAAGATATCGGCTTCGAGCCTTTGCCGGCATATAGAACATGCAGACGACAGACTGTGCAGCAAGCACCATGGAGCGTAAAGTATGCAGATGCAGGCAGCCACCAAGCCAGCAGCTCACGACCACGGCGCACAGCAGGCCACGATTCTCCCCAAGTATAGCGCGCAATCCGTCAAGATCTCACTTGCTCGCTGCAAAAACTCGAATGAGGGAGGATTCAGGCTTGATCGAGTCGCTAGCGGTCGGTAGCAATCACTGTCACCCGTTTGCGCGAGTCATTTGCAACGGTGGCGTGTGAGAGACGGCGGGTCCCAGAAGAAACACGCAGGAACAAAGACTTGAAAGGCCGAGACCAGACTGACCAGCTGGAGTAACTGGGTATTTGATGGTCTCCTTACGGATAAGTTACTACAAGCTTGCGCAAATCAACCTGCCGTACAATTCTCGGCGCTAGATCGGCACGCGATATCCAGGCGATGACGCTGTGATCACAGACAAACGAGGAGAGGTGCCAGCCCATGAAGTTTCCCCTCTATCCAATCGACCTGTGTCCTTCGTCCGAACGACAAGGGGCTTCCAGTCACTGTCAGCCTCGCATCCTCCTAACGAAGACGTAGGTCACTACGCAACATGCAACAAGAGCAATACACTGTGCTTGTCTGTCCGGAGCGTTTCATGGTCCAAGCAAATTGCAGCAGGAACTCCACACAATATCTCCAGAGCTCGCTATCGGCCGGTGCTCGGGGCGCTCGTCCCCGTGCCTCCAATGTTAAACGACGGCAACGCCTTTCGGCGAAGCTGACACACAAAGGAGCCACAGAAGGGAGAGCAGTCCCTCGATAGCTCCTCTCGGCCCAACCGCAAGCGCGCTTCCTCCCGAAGAAGAGAGCGCGAGGGGCTCCGAGTCGCTGCCGGCCTTCTCATTCGATCAAAGAGCTGCGATTTTGCTGCGCAAAGGCAGAAGTGGGCCAGCTCTTCCCGTTTTGGAGCTCTTCGGTTTTACGGAACGGTGATGACCACGACCACCCATTTGGAGGGCTCGTCAAATTATCAGAAAGAAGCCATTATGTGATTTCACAGGTATCGTATCTATGTGATAAATGAAATGTGTGAATTGACGTTAATAAAAGGTCTTACATGCTATGCTTTATCAGAGGTCTTCAGAATGTGCTTCAGAAATCCGAAAAGAAGCGGATTCCTGCTATATTCGTTTTGGAGCTGGTAAATCGGGTTTGAGAGGTGAGCCTACGATCTCCGTTGACTGCTTCACGTCGACGACTTCAATGTGGGCACCGCCGACGACGAGGGAGAGACGGTGCTGTTGTGCAGCAGCGTCTGGGCGTGCAAGAACGAGTTGTACAGCGCGCCTTCGTCGTCGGCTTCGACGCAGGCGACGTACAGGTCTCGGAGGAACGCGTCGTACTGACCTTCGTCGGCCTGCTTAACCTTCTCGCGCACGAGCTTCGCCATGAATCTGCATGTAGTAGCCAGCATACATATACATCCAATCTGTCAGTAGTTTGCTGAACCCTTCAGCTGTGCTGCTGGAGCGATAGCCGCAGTTCGACTCACATGGCGACACGTGTATCACAAGCCTCCAGAAACGGGGTCAGCGCTGCCACTCCCCCGGCTTTAAGGAACACCGCATCGTTGTTTGCCAGTGTCTGAGAGAGAATGAGCGCCGTACAGGCCGAGACATCTCCAGACAAGGACGTGTCTCCTCCACAGCACAAACGACGGCACTCGAGTGGGGGATGAGGCTCCGAGCACTCGTGCAGCACCGACAGGACGCGCAGGAGGAACTCAGAGTCGAACTGTTGCAAGAGTGTCTTGTCCAGTGCGATTTCTCCATTCAGCACACGCGACGCCAGCGAATCCGACCAGGCAATGCGCCCAGAAGACACCACCGGCGTGGATTTGCTTGGAGATGCTAGCGCTGGCTCGCTTATGGCGTCGCGGTCGCGTTGCTGCCAACGCCAGTCGGTGTACGACACTTCACGCTGACAAACGTCCAGGATGAGCAGCATGGTAGCCACCAGCACAGCCGGTTCGCTCTCTTTGCGGTCAAGAAGAACGCGCAAACACGTGTTGATGTCTTGGACAATTGAGGCATCAACCTTCCCAGTCTGAAAACAACAACAGCAAAGCAAACCAGCTTTAGACCAACCAGCTCTCCGCATCCCAGCGAAACGCCAAGCATACTCACAACAGGTCGCATCTTTCGTCGAATGAAGAGAACGAGCACCCTTGCGAACGACATCCGAGACCACGGGGAGCTCTCAGCTGTAACCAGTTCCCAGAATTTGGTTTGTGCGGCCATGTGAATCTCCGCGCCTTCGTCGTAACAGAACGTTTCTTCAAGCTCCTCCCCGCTTAGGGCAACGTTCACAGCAGATGCAGCTGGGGGTCGAAGCCCAGGCACTTCGGGCTGATTGTGGACCGTGACCGACATGGTGCAGGCTTGGCTGCTGTACGAGGAGAAGGTATCGTCGTTTTGGTCGTGTGCGAGCAGCTCTGCCAACCATCGCTCGCCTCGAAAGCGCTCCACCATGTGCTTCGAGTGCAGCTGAGTGGTCACCTGGTTCATCAACAGATCCGAAGTGCTGCTGTTCTTGTCATGCTTAAGGATCTTCGCGAGGCTTGCACTTGGTCCAAAGTATTCGTCCACTTGTGCGAACAACCGAAGTTGCGAGAGGAATGCGTGCAGCAGCTTCTCCGAGACTAAGGGACAGCTGGAAGCCAATTGCTTAGCGAGTCGCGTCGTGGGCACCGAGGGTGACAGCAAAGGCAATCGCGAGCACAGCGAAGCGTCCTCCCACCCCAAACACGCTCGCCAAATCTGCTCGAGACCAGCTGCAGTGACGTACTCGAGACCTCCTTTCCGCCGGAGTTGGTCGCAAGCCAAGTCGAACAGCACCATCCAAATCAGTCTCTGCGTTCGAGCCACGGGGGAATTATAGAAATGGCAGATCAGCAGCTCGAGACTGACGAACTGTTCAACTGTTGCGAGTCGCAAGCCGCAGCTCCACGCGGTGTTCTCTTGCGTGGGTTGCTGCCATTCTGGACCGGTCGTTTTCCCGGTGAGTGCGATCTCAGAGGCGTACATGGTGGCGACGATCAGCTCCACCACTTTCTGCTGCAGATCGGAGCCCAAGGCGTCTCGATCGCTGGCTTCTGCGATCAAGAGGAGAAGCGTGTTCTCATCAAGCGCAATCAATCGGTCATAGCGGTAGCACCCGCTAGGCTTCTTCACGAAGAACTCCAAGCAGCCGACGGCTAGCTCGACCCACTGGGTCATCCGACGTTCGTACTTGGAAGTGTTCGCCTTCTGCGACGTCGGTTGAGAGCTGCAGGACGTCGTAGCCACTACCACTGCCTTGCTCAGCATTTCCCGTAGCATTGTGAACAATCGCATCTCCAGCTGCTGAGCCTGAGCAACTTCTTGCGTCGCCAACAACGTTGCAAGCGAAGCGATACTCGTGTCCAAGAACAGAGTGAACGCGAGCCGTCGCCATTGGGCTGTGGGGCGCACCGCTATCTCCAGAAGCCGCACGCGAACTCCAGAGGCATCCAAATCCCCTTGTTCGCCGCTGAGGCAAGCACGGGTCAGCGTATTCACTGCAGCTTGCGTGAGTGAACGAGAGTACTCCAGCTCTTGAAGAGTAAGCGCTGCCTGCTCTTCAAGCAGGTAGAGCTCATGCAACTCGCTGTAGATCTCCTCCATTTCCTCCCACGTTGGGCATTGACACGCTTGGTTTCTTGAAGGTGGCGTCTTCATCAGTCCAGTCGCCTTGATTGCCGTTGGAGGGTGCACCAGTTGCTCCGTCGCCAGCAGTTCCTGTGCCAGTTCGTGTACGTTGGTCACTGCCAGCGTCTCCAACTCCTTATCGCGTCCTTGAGTCGACCCTGACTTGCTTCGGACCGTCGAGGAACCAACATCAGCAGCAGCTCCGGATGGTGGTGTCCCCCAGTAGTGCCGCCGATCGCAGCGCCGGAAGAGCCTCGCTAGAATTGCATCCGCTTCTGCACTCATCGTCGCACCGCAAACCGCCGTTTGCTTCCCAGATCGGCGGCTGTAGCTTGAAGAGGCGTGGAAGCGCACTGACAAACCGACTGTCTGGCTCATGCCGAAAAGCGTTGGCGTGTCCTTTCGCGGCCGCGGAAATTCCAGCAGTGCACGACCACAAAAAGCAATGAGCGTTGAAGCGGAGACGTCGATCTCTGCCCGCGAATGCGACGACGCCTTGAGAGACGAGGACGTCACTGCTCTCCCGGCGTCACAGTCTCACGTCGTCTTCGTAGGATTCTCGCGCTTACTCTCTTCTTCTGCATCCAGCATGTCTCCCGCTGTCCTTGAAGTTGACCAGAACTCTGTGTATTGTGTGCTGGCTTCATGCAGAGACTTCGACGTGGAGAAGACGATGTCATGCCGTGGATTTCCGAGCTGGTGCTCCTGCTCTTCAACACACAGGTGCGCTGAGTGAGTCGGGGCCTGATGGTGGCGAGTCGGCCGCCATTAGCACATGGAGTCCTCCCGTTTTAACAACTCGGTGCAAATAGGGCGACGTCTTGCAAGTCGCACGCGGATTGGCAGCCCCGGAGGCCTCACAAAGCAATCCAGGCATGGCTGGCAGTCGTGGGAGCCCCAACACATCCTACTTTGGGGACAACAACCTCGTGATGAAGCGTGCCAAGACGAAAGAGGCCGAGGAGCGCGAGGTCGTGCGCTTTTCCTGGGCCAAGCTGCACCCGTACGTCGAGGCCATCGGCTGTCTCGTCACCTACGCTGAGGACGAGATCTCGCATTCGCCACGACTCAACGCGTTCTCCCTCACCTGCGATCTGCACACGACCGACCACTCACAGGCCGAGGCCGAGGCCCAAGCCTTAGCGGCAGGTGGAGAGCGATTTGCCTTCAATCCGGGCGATCGACTGCGTCTTTTGGAAGGCGCACACGACCCGAAGACTCTGCCGAGACTGAGCAATAAGCCGAACGTGGTAGTGGTGTGCAAGCTCTTCCGACGTCACGGAGACCACCGCGACTGGGCCTTTCACTCGGTTTGGAGCCCCCGCAGCTGCGTCGTGGTACGTAGCGCTGTGACTGCGGCACTGGTCGAAGCCATGCAGGTGTTCCTACTCGACCTCATGCCGGACATCGAGATCCCGAATCGCAACGCGCTCTCCAGTGTGGCTGGTATCTGCGCCGCGCTCAGCTGCGACGAGTTCTTGGGCATCGAGCGTCATTTCCCCGAGGAAGGACTCCGCAAAGACGAGTTCGCTCAACTACTGCTCTTTGAGATTCTACGCTCGCGACCGGAGCTGCAGCGGAGACTGGGACGAGCCAGGGATCTCGTCGGACTGCTATTCGAGATGTTCGAGCAGATCGACATCAACGGCGATGCCGTCGTGGATTGGGAAGAGTTCACGACCTTTTGCGTGTCGCTAGGAGCCGTCGCCACTCGCGCAGTGGAGCACGATCAAGACCACGAACAAGAACAGAGCAGCGACGATACACGAGACGCACCGCCTCGATCTACAGTGACGTATCGCCAGGAGGCTCTGCTTGGTGTCTCCGCAACGCGGTGTGTTGCGTGGCTTTCGCTTCTGACTGGCTTCTGGTGACTGGGAAATACATCCTTTGCTCACTCTTTGTGTGCTTTGGTGTATGTCTGCAGGGCGTTTCCGTACCAAGTGAGCAAGATGAAGATATTCCCGCAGCTGAAGCGACTCGCGGTGATTGAGCACAAGTCCTCGCGCATCTTGATGTACGATCTGGATGTGAACTTCCTACACGAACTCAACTGCAGCGAGAAATTGGCGGCCGAGAAGAAGTCTGGCGACAAGCAAGTGGACACGCTCGACACACTGGAAGTACTGGATGCGGAGCACGTGCCGGCTCGAAACGCCTTGGCCGTGGCCAGCAACGACCTGTGCATCTCGCTCTGGTCCATCATCGACGCCACCGTGGGCTCCTACGTGTTCAACGGGAAGCTGGTCGGCCGTTTCCCCGCTCTGTTCGTGAAGTGGTGTCCTCCGCCACTCAAGCGGCTGTTTGTCGCGGGCGGTTCCACGGAGCAGGTGCAGCTATGGGACCTCGAGGTGCCCATGCATGCCGGCGCGGCCCCGCCTCCGCCGCCGATGCTGCTGCCGCGTCACCATAGTGAGCGTCTGGCAGATTGCCTGGACCTTCCCGATACTCCATACGTTGCGACGGCTTCGTTTGACCACACGATCACCCTCTGGGAGGCAGCGGCAGGCACCAACTCGTCCGTGGGAGGCCCCTCCGCCGTGTTGAAGGTCGCGTTCGTGCTGCGAGGGCATCAGCAAGCCGTGCTTACACTGGACTACGCTCAGTCACTGCTACTGAGCTCCGGCTTCGAGTACCAGGCCTACTGCTGGGCCGTGTCTGGGCGTACGCTGAAGACGAAGCTTGGAGGCCATCATCACTGCCTCATGGGCGCCAAGTTCGTCTCCACGGCTCCGAATGGCCCGTGCCTTGCGACTACAGGCGACCAGAGCGGCCACTTCAAGCTCTGGGATATCACGCGCTGTGCGAGAGGGCTCTCCGGCAGTCACTTGGCCATCATGCTGCAGACCTTTGAGCTGCACACGCCCAATCTCTGCCGCTTCCGCATGTTCGTGGCCACGATGGGCGGAGGTGGCAATGGCTCTGCAGTCGGGGCGGACAAACAGGAGTCGCTCCAACAGTCTGGAGCCCACGCCAACTCGGAGGGTCCAGCGTGCGATATCATCACAGGGAACCTGCGTCTCTATCGCTTCCGAGCGGCCTCCCAGTCGGTTGCAACGGCACAAGAAGGCAGCGCAGGCGTGGAGGACAGCGTGGGTGTGTCACCTACGCAGTGCGTCGTGTTCAATAGCGTGGCCAACACATTCGTGGGTGCAGTGGAAAACCAGATCACAGTGTGGAATGCCAACTCGGGCGCAAAGGTCGAGGAGCCGGTGTTGATTCGTGACGCGGAGGTCTGTGCTATTGCCTTTGACACTCCGCGCGAACGCAAACTCTTCGTGGCCACCAGCGTACGTTCCTCGTCATTTAGTGTTCGCTGCTCTCCAGAATCTGCTCGGGTGGGTGGGTAGAGCTGACGATGATTTGGACTCGATGGCAGGACGGCGCGGTCAGGCTGTATAACCCCGTCACCGGCGCCTTATTGCAGGTACGCAAGTCGTTTCGCTCTGGTTTGCGATGCTTCACCGTTCTGACTTCCTGCGTGGCTTGTGCTCCCCCCCCCTTAGAAAACGCAGGTGCATGAAGGCAACATCTCATCGTTGCTCTTATGTGCTCACTCCAACGTAAGCCTCCCTCTTTGCTCTTTGAGGGCGCTGGCAATGACCCGAAGTGACGCCAAAGTTCAGGATTATTCACACTGTGTCTTGCCTACTGCATTGATGGGGCAGGCAGTGCCTCATCTCGACTGGCGACGACCGCGCTCTGTGTGTTCTGGACTCCCCAGCGGGGAAGTCGCAGTTGGAGCTGCTGCACTCGATCGAGAAGGCGCACAACTCCAGTATCACGTGCTGCGCGTGTTCGCCGCCACAGTCTTCAGCATCGGCAACCGACCCACACACGTCAAAGCTAGTGGCCACAGCAGACGTTGCCGGTGGTGTGCACGTGTACGATCTTCGTCGCCTCACGCTTCTCTTCCGCTGTGACGGTAGGCATACACGCGAAGTGCGGGCCCTTCACTTCCCGGCGGCTGCGCCAGCACTGCTCATCTCGGGCGACGCCGCCGGCTCCATCTTCATTTGGCCCACCACTGGTGTTCGAAGAGATATCGCGCTGCCGCTCATGCAACTCGTGCTGCATGAGCCCTCTCCGTTGCATGGAGTTCCAGTGCCAAGCAAAACAGAGGTCGAAGGCGTCACATCCATCTGCTCCTCCACCGTCTCCCAAGACCCACAGACTCCCGCTCAGCCGACCATGCTCTACGCTGGAACCGAAAGCGGCCGAATCTTGACGTGGGATCTCCGCACGCTCGCGCACAAAGTTCAAAGAGGGCACCATTTGGTGAGTCCCATCGAGGGTCGTCGCCTCTTTCCTGACCTCTCGAAGCCGGGCGATGACGTGCCTCATGATGGCGATACGGCCAGTGGCATCGCAAGAACAGCCGCAAGACGCAATGGAATCAATGCCGGCCGTCCGGAAGCCACTCTCGACTCCAACACCACGTCTTTCGACGAGCAAAATCAACGCAATGTGAGTGCAGCGGCAGCTGCGGCGGCGACGATGGAGATGGCCGAGACGATAGCGCCACTGCCAGTATGTCCGCCAATGCATTCGTGGATAGCGCATCTCTCCACCGTTCTATCGGTGCAAAGCATGCCGAGTCCGGGCGAGCTCTTCTCGTTCTCGGCCGACGGCGCACTCAAGGTGTGGGACGCTGCCTTCGCGTGCGTCGGCCACATTCCGTCCACGGGAGCGGCGAATCAGACGAAGCCATCGGCGTGGAAGTTTGTGCGTCGAGACCACGCCAGTGGTGATGCCGAGAAAAGACTCCACCAACGTATCGCCACCGAGGTGGTCGCGAAGCACCACCGTCTTCTAAAGAGGCAGGCGCGACAGCACCAGAAGACTCGCCATGGCCATCACCGCTCACACCAACAGGAAGGCGAGACAGTTTCTGTCACAACGACGACGGCTGTTATGCATGCACCGTCGTTGGAGCAGGAGCTGCCGCTGGAAGCGCCTCGCGAATCGCATCAGTCTGACTCCACACACACCACCACTGCGTCATCATCGGTGATGGCGAATGCAGCAGCCTCTCTTCTGGCGCAGGTGCCGTTCTCGGTGACCTCCGTCAAGGACGGTATTCTGCAGGGGCTCTTCGGTCCCGAGGAAGCGCAGCAACTCCGTACCATTGCCAAACTCACGGCCGAGTCGCTGGTCATTGGCGCCACGAAGAAGAAGCGCGCCGCAGCGCTGGCACCGCTGTTCCCCAGCGCGGAGGAGCTAGCTCGGACACGAGCCAAAGCGAAGGCCAAGGCTCGCGCCGCGATGCCTGGCGGACAGCAGGCCGTCCAGCTCGCGATGGCAGGAGCTCGCACACTCACCAACTACCCCTTGGAGCTTGAGCGTCGAGCCAGCACCAGCTCCGCCAGTGAGGCTGCTGCGCAGAGGGCACTTGACATCGAGCCTTCGCCGTTCTTGCGCGAAAAATTACGAAATGCAGCGTCTCCAACCCGTCAGGCAGCCAAATCAACGCCAAAGAAGCGACCTCCACAGCCGTCTCCGCTTCATCCGGTCAGGTTGGGCATCCGAATGGACGCGAGCGTCGTGGTACTCGCGCGGAATGTGTCGCTGCCCAAGTTGGCGCGGCCTTCCGCCACCAGCGAAGAGGTTGATGAGCCGATATCACCGCTGTCAACAACACAGTTGAGCTCGAGTGCATCAGCACCGATGCTGGCAAAGACACGAACTCCTCCAGCGCTCGACTCACCCCTTTCGAGCCAAGAAGACGCGTGTCGCGAGAACATCGCGCGCAAGATGAAACTGTGCGAGAAGATCGTGGCGAGCGTCTGTCTCATGACATCAAGCCCCCAAAAGCGCAAGCAGGAGCTGAACAAGCCGTCGCCGGACTCCCCAACCGCAGGAGCACGTCGCGTACGGCCAATGGTGCAGTTGGCACCGGGTGTGAACCCGTTCAGACCGCACTACACGGTCAAACAGGTGGAGGAGTTCGCTGTGGTGCTCGCGCGGCTCGACGAAGACGGTTCGGGCGACCTAGACCAGCGTGAATGGACGAAGCTACTGCAGCGCTGTGGCCTCACAGGGGGCAGTGGCAGCGCGAACACGAGCGCCGACAGCGTCGAGCGGCTCTTCCACTCCCTCGACCGCGACAGCAGCGGCACTATCAGCGTCCGGGAACTGCTCCCCACCGTCGTAAGTTGACGGAGCAGCAACGTGTCATGTATTCCCGCCTTCTAGCACCCGTTCCTCTAACAAATGTTCCCTTCTTATCTTGTTCCTAGTTCACGCGGGCCACGCCAGACCAACTCCAGCAGATGAGTCAGATCATCCAAGCTCGCATGAAGGCGATTCGCGGTCGACAGGTCCCCAAAGGAAGTACCAACGTCGCCGTCTCGGATTCCGCCGACTGAACCTGACGGTCCCACAAGAGCCAAACTGCCCCAGTAGCGGTAAGGACCACTGCATCCAGATTCACACAAGTCGGCTTGCTCTACTCTTTAGTAGCTGTGAAGGTCGCAATGCAGTCTGGAGATTCGGCCACCAACAGTCCAATGGGCACGCGTTGCAGTACTCCCTTCGCGTCATGGACCAACACAGTGAGGTCCAGGAAGCCGAACTCGAAGAAGTAGGCGCGGGCGCGAGCGAACGGTGCATGGAGGATACCAAACTGGTCCACTTGCATCAAGAACTGGGGCTTGGCAACCTTCGTATCCTGTTCAGACGCTTCAGAGGCCGATTGTTTGGCCTCAATGAATGGGATGAGCTTGGATATGGCGTCCAGCGAGCTGCCGTACTCGAGCGTCTTGTGCTGCCACGTGACGCGCACCTCTCCGTCGGAGAAGCGCGTGCCGGCCGCGTACCGCAATGGGAAGAGATCGTCGCGCGTATCCTTCGAAGTTGCCTTGAGTGCTTGCAGATACACGTCGCGTTCCTCTGTCGTCATCTGCGCAAGTTGCAGCGCCACAAACGGCGAGTGCTGCTCGGTCATCAGCGGTTCCTGGTTGGTCTCAGCATCAACGACTTGCGTACAGAAGGCGCGAGCAAAGGACAGCACCTCAGCACGTGGTTGACGGTCGTAGAGTGACGGGAACGGGTACAATTCGGCCAGCGTTGTGACGCAAGGGCGACAGTTCGTGGCTCGTGAAAGGAACGGCGTATCATCCGCCAAGAGCGGACTGGACCGGAGGAATTCACGGCAGAGCGTGCCGGGCGTGAGGCAGAACGGCGCGTCCGATACGATGTAGACCTTGCGCACGCGGCGCACGGGCAGCAGCTGCAATTGCGCCAGCGCCGCCCGCTCGGCGCAAGTGGCGCCGCCAACGTTGGCGCACTCGGCGTTGGCCCCAATGACGAACTTGCCGGCCGTCTCGCCGTCCAGATCTTCGTAGGCCAATAGCGCCAGCACACGGAAGCCCGAGAGCAGCGGCGCGTGCGTGAACTGCTGGTCACGCCGCGTCTCCAGCAGCGCCAGATACGCCTCGTCCTCCGGGGTGAGCTCGGCTGCGCGCATGGTCAAGTACGGAGATAGCACTGCTCAGGAGGCGGAGAGTAATGCTGCGAGTGGGTGGGCGACTGCTGGACGAACAGCGAATGCCTGCTGCGGGACGGCGATACAAGGAGTCGGCTGTGAATGTGAGCGGAGGCAGGTAGGGCTCCACGTTGACGTGAGCCAGCAGTCGCCATTTCGGTAAAGCCCTGCGCATCGTGGTTAGCATTGCACCGATGACGACGAAGTGATCACGAGCTGAAGAAATTAAAGACCGGTATACCGGTGATTTTCTAGTCGAAACTGCATCCGAAAAGCAAAACCTAGATAAAAGCACTTTTATGAATCATAGCAGTCCCACAATCTAGGTTTTTTTCTCCAGTTTTTGGGTGAGGATGTCTTGAGACTAAAAGATTCCGGAACTTCAACCTCAAACGGATAAATATTATGAGCGAAGAGAAGTTGGGCACAATGCGGTGGTTTGGACGAACGCTCCCCGACGAACGCTCCCCGACGATCCAGGAGCCGAGAACGAAGCAGAGATACGACTATGGTACGCAATACATCAAGCCAACGACCAGCTCTATTGCTCCATGTCACAGTTGACAGTAACGAGTGAAACGTCGTTTGCATTGCGCAGTATCCATCGCCGTCAACGTCACCATCAAGACCGAAAGCTCACGACCATCCAGTCCAATGCGGATTCACCACACGTCATCCCATTCCGAGAACGACGCGCCATCTGACGACACGCCGCATTGGGTAGTCCACGATGGCCACCAACC
>MBAC02009636.1:0-10201 GCA_001712635.2 Nothophytophthora sp. Chile5
GCAAAATCCACGAAAAACGCGCTGAAAAAAGCGGAAAGTATTGAGTTGAATGAATTTTGTACCCGTTTACACATGGGGTCCTCCGTCAAACAATATTGATTGGCGACGACGATGTATTCAGGATAAAGGTATAGGTGCGGTTAGGTATTTCGTATAATTATCCGGATGGGTTACAGTTTGGGGTACGATACAGCAGGGGGGTACCTACGACACCCCACAAAGCGAGTCATCGGCCGAACATGACGCGAGAGGCCGATGCGCGGGCGTCATGGGCTTCACCGCAACGCTCCGGGAAAAGGTAGGGGCTGCTGGATCGTCATCTCAGAGCTCTCGGCTATCTCCTCGAGTGCTTACATGTATTTCATGATCGCAGGAAGCGCGAGAACGCCGACAGCAACAGCAGTCTCCAACGACGCGTGGCGCAGCGACTGCTGGTTAGCGCAGACGTGGGCGACGCGCATGAGGCGCTTCATGCCGCAATAGAGCGTCAACAGCAGCGATTTCAGGAACAGCACGCGTGTGTGGCCGCCCTCTCGCGGTTACAGCTCGGTACGGAGCAGGTGGCGCATTTCCAGGCGCTCTGGGGCGCTTATAGCAACGGAGCCAGCGAGTTAATCGCCAATAACCGCACGTCCCGCCTTCACAACCAACTGAAGAAGTTGCTAGGGAAGGTTTCCAGAAAGACACCAGCGGAAGATCGCCTTGCGCTGGTGCAGACGCGCCTTCCACGCCTCATGGCACGCGCAGAACGAGCGATTGGCGACCAGCGGAGGCAATTGGCCGAGCAACGAGAGCTTCCTTCGAGACATCAGTGGGTTCCATCGGTCTTGTGGCGCTTGTATGATGATGTGGCGGCGGCAGTAGCGTCCAAACCAGAGATGGAACCCATGAAGACTGCCATGCACGAAGTCATGGCGGCTCTGCGTGACGTGAACCCGTTTTTCTTCCTGCAAGTGCTCTACCAACCGCCTCCACCGCATCTCGAAACTGAGAGCACCTACTGGAAAGTGCGTGCATCTAAGGAACTGTCCGCGATTACCGATTGCATGACGCCGTACTTCCGTTACCTCAACTGCCGAGCGTACGCGCTGATGAACGACACAGACACGCGTGTGCGTATCCACCACGGGTGGAACAAGCTGCGTGTTACGCTAACATTCGTGCGTCGTGCTGCCCGGCTCTTCCACTTCGTGATGCTGCATCTGTATTCGGTGGCGATGGGCCGTGCGTTGCCGCATGCGAATGCCAGCGTCATCGCCGAGAAGGCATCCAGTGCCTCGCTCGGAGTGGATGCCGCGCTGCTCTCGCGACTGGAGATAAGCCACACCGCCTCGGAGTTCGACAATCTGTCCAAGGAGACCTATGAATGGACCCCGGAGCTGCTCGTGTATCTCGACGAATGGCGGCGACATGCGAAAGGCAAAGATCACGAAGACACGACAGTGTTCGGCTTTGACCAGGAGGAGCAGGTGCAGCATTTCCTGCCGCTGTTCTCGTTCGAAGAGCCTTCAAGGCGACGAGGGAGGAGACAGCGGAAATGGGACAAACACGACGTATTGGCGGAGATCGGCGGTCATTTCCAGGATGCGGATCGAGCATGGCGCGCGTCGCGGTTGGGCTCGCCCGAGTTTCGATCCATGCGCATCGAGGCTGTTGGCGCGCTGGAGACGCAGATCAAGGGGAGTCTGGCCGCTGTGGTGGACTTGGTGTACAAGATGATGCTAGCGCGCTGGATGGAACGACGAAGACGACCCAATGCGTGGTGGAGATCGCTCAATTTCCGCGAGAGGCTCACACCGCCATCATCGCCGCCCACACCGTTGACTGACGAGGAAGAGGAACTACAGGGCGAGTCTGCACATCTTAATGTGGAGGACGACGTGCTGACAGCTGTGGGAGACGACCAAGAAGCGGCACATGATGACGTCAGGTCATCAGGGAGAAGACCGCCACCAGCCAAAGGTTTCCGTCCCCCAACGAGTGTGACTTTGCCATCCCGCTCAGCAGTTGCCAAGTCACCTCAGGTGAATGAAGCGTGTGATAATGTGCGGTCGCCATTAGTGCCGCTGACACCTCGGCGACCAGCGCGTGACTATCCCATCCTACTTCGTGAGGTCTGCGCGTGGACTGACGAGGAGATTGACGACTACGAGCGTGAGACGGAGCGCATATTGGAAGCACGGGCGGCATTGCTGACACTGCGTGGCCAATTGACGTTTCCCAAGGCAGGAATGGAGACCGCGACCAATGCTGAGGCGAGGCCAGCTTTTGGCGAACCGTTGAGCAATGACTGGCTCCAGGTGACTAGCCACCTGTCTTCGTTGTGCAGAACTGCCGTGGCGTTCGCCGAGGAGATCGCCATGCATGGCGCCGCCAACGCGCTCATCCAACGGCCAGGTCTTCGGGTAGGGCCGAAAAAGATCGTCGCAGCCGCCGGTGACCATGGAACGTGCTCAAAAGCCTCGACATCGGACAGCACGGTTCTCCTTCAGCTGCAGGACCTCGTACGCGGTTCGCAGCGGAACGTAGCGCAAATGCTGGCGTTGTATGATGGGCACCGCTCACCCGAGTGGTATCACCGAATTCTGAGCGTAGGACGCGCGAGTGCGCAGCTACTGCGCGTTATCTCGGAGGACGGACTGCGGAGGCTAGAGGTGACTAAGACCGATGACGACGACGGTGCGGACGATGTGGGCACTGTGACACTGCGCGTTTGATGGGTAGGAGGGCATGCTGGAGTCCGTGTCTGCAAGTTGTGCGAGCCTTCGGTCTTGAGCTGCGATTGTTTCTTGGTGGACGTGGCTAGGAGAGGCCTGACGAGGGGAGGCATCGCATCGCTGCAGCTTCAAGGTGTTTGCTGGTCAACAAACCGTTGGCACTATTCCTTAAACTGACTGTCAGTGTTCTGGGGGGATGCCAAGCACGTCCCCCAACCCTCTGATTAATCGAGGCGTAAACTGAGATGAGCAGGTGAACCGAAAATAGCCTGTGAGAAATTGCGAAATTAGTATACCGGGACACGCGCCTATGCAACGAGCGAAGAGATCAGAGAGGGGCATCCAAACGATGGAAGGAGCCATCGCGGCATGGCGTTGGGCGTTGCCCAGGGTATGGATGCCGGGTTGGGTACACAAGTGGGTTTTATTGGTGCACATTTTGCATGAGCTGTGCTCCTGGCATGCAGGATATCATGATACCAGAAGCAGCTTCTGCTCATATGTGTGGCTCCTTTTCTCCGCCCACCACATGGAACCGCATCGAGCCAGCCAGACAGGAGAGACCATGCGTTGGGGCCAGGGAGCGACTTGATTATGCCATGAACGTGCTGTCATCGGCTGATGGGACTGTTTGAATTAAAAATAAGTAAATTCGGGAAATGGCTGAGATCCAAATATTGCTTCTGTTCCTGACAGTGGTGGGAGGGAGCAACAAACAGAAAAGCAGCTAACGTTTTGAAAATCCCCGTCCCAGACTTGGGACAGGAGGTGGCACGGCAAGTCGCCACAGTGAAAGCGTTTACAAAAATAGACGCAGCTTCCGGGCCACTTCAAATCCGCACCCGTATTATTTTCGTGCGCTGCAATTTCCTTTCGTCCGTTCTCAAACAGGTCATTTCCTAATCCTATCAAGATGCTTGAAAAACCGGATGCACACCCAGAACTTGAGGCAGCTACAATAAGTGGGCAATAATTGTTCGGTGACCGGCGCTTTTTTCACACACCCACGACTGAGTTTCTCACCAGAAACAGCCAAAACCGGAAACAATCAAACCATCCGACGCCACGAACAAACAGCAGGCGCCATACAAACGACAGCAGACAGCGAAACCGGTCGGTCGCATTCCGCATTCTCGCCGCTTTCTCTTCGCTCCGGCATCCGCGCGCCTCTCGTCCCCTTCGGAGGCTTCGGTTCTGCCTGCGGGAGCGGCTAGGCTCGTCATGGCGCCGCCCAGCGGGGAGGAGCAGCACACGCCCTCGGCCAACTACGCGCTGCTGCAGGCGTCGCCGCGCGGCGGCGGCTCGCGGTTCGAGGCGGAAGGCGACAGCGTTCTGGGCGATGTGCCGGATCTGCAGGTGGTGGACAGCCCGCGTCACGTGCTGACGCAGATCCCGGAGGCGCACAAGCAGCAGGAAGAGCAGGAGGAGGAGGACGACGAGGACGCGTACCGGTACGTGCATCTAAACGCGCCGGAGAAGAACGCGGCGCTGGGCTACTGCAGCAACACGGTCATCACGTCGCGCTTCACGCTGTACAACTTCCTGCCCAAGCTGCTCTTCTACGAGTTCAGCAAGCTGGCCAACGCCTACTTCCTGGTCATCTCCATCATGCAGACGGTCAAGCCCATCTCCAACACGGGCGGCTTCCCGGCTTCGCTGCCGGCGTTGTCGATCATCGTGCTCATCGACATGTTCTTCGCCTGTCTGGAGGACTACAAGCGCCACAAGGCCGACCACATTGCCAACGAGCTGCCTTGCAAGCGCTTCGACGCCGCCTCGCGAGCCTTCGAGCAGTCCAAGTGGCACATGCTCCAGGTCGGAGACATCGTCAAGGTGTACAACCGCGACCCTGTCCCGGCCGATCTGGTGATCTTGGGGGCTTGCGAGCCCGAGCCGGAGAACCCAGCCGGCATCTGCTACGTGGAGACCAAGTCGCTTGACGGAGAGACCAATTTGAAGCTTCGACAAGGCCTGGAAGCCACCTACACGACGCTGCTGAACGACGCGGCGGTGGGGGATTTGAAAGGCCAAGTGGTGTGTGAAGTGCCCAACAACGCCATTCACCGGTTCAGCGGCTCGGCGACGCTCGAAGGCGGCCAGAAGGAGGTGATCACGACCAACGCCATCGTGCTGCGAGGCTCCACACTGCGTAACACCGAGTATATTTACGGTTTAGTGGTGAACACTGGTCCAGACACGAAGATCATGATGGCGTCGTCGTCTGAGCCCATGAAGTGGAGCAACATGGAGAGAAGACTGAACAAGCAGATCCTCTACATCTGCGTGCTCATGGTGGCGCTGTGTCTCACGGGCGCCATCACGTCTGCGATCTGGAACGCCCAGAACCTCAGCGACAAGCGAGGCAACGCCGCCTGGTACCTCTATGACGGCAACTCGTCGGCCGTGACGTCGCCAGTGGGGAACTTTGTGATCATGGTGCTGTATTACTTCCTGCTGCTGAACTCGTTCATCCCCGTGTCGCTCTACGTGAGTATGACGTCGGTCAAGTTCATGCAGTCGTACTTTATGAACAACGACCTGGAGATGTATCACGCCGAGACGGACACGCCGTTCCAAGTCCGCACCATGTCGCTGAACGAAGAGCTGGGCCAGATCGACTACATCTTCTCCGACAAGACGGGCACCTTGACCTGCAACATCATGGAGTTCCGCAAGTGCTCCATCAACGGCGTGGCCTACGGTATGGGGGAGACGGAAGTTGGTATCGCTGCCAAGAAGCGCCAGGAAGAGGAAGCAGTGGGCACGACGTCGTTTTACGCCGTGACACCTGGGGCCAACACCGTTCCGGTCCAAAAAGAGCGCATGGACACGGGGCAGTCTGCGCTAGAGCCACCCACTGATCGGATTGTCAAGGCGCCGTTCGTGAACTACCAGGACGACGCGCTGTTCGACGCCTTGGTACAGAAGAGCAGTGTGCAGGCACACGCCATTAACGCGTTCTTCGAGCATTTGGCCGTGTGTCACACTGTCATGCCGGAGAAGGCCCCGGACGCGAGTCTGCGCTTGAGCGCGTCTTCTCCAGATGAGCAGGCGCTGGTTGCTGCCGCCGCATGCTTCGGGTACAAGTTCGTCGCGCGTGGCCCAGGCAAGGCGATGGTCGAGTACTTCTCGTGTGTGGATCACCCGGAGCAAATGGCATGTAACCAGCCGGTTCCCGACCATCGCGTCGGCGCGTATGAAATCCTGGAGGTGCTCGAGTTTAATAGCACGCGGAAACGCATGTCGGTGATTCTCAAGGGCCCCGCGGGGGAGCTGAAGCTGTTCTGCAAAGGCGCAGATACCGTCATGTACGAGCGCTTGAAGCCGACCAGCGACCCGGCTGTGGCCCAGACACGCAACCTGACGCTGCAGCACATGGAGCAGTTTGCGTCGGAAGGGCTGCGTACGCTGGTGATCGGAACGGCCGACCTGGATCCAACGTTCTTCGAGTCGTGGGTCATCCGCTACCGCACGGCGATCAACGACATGCGCCAGATTGAGCTGCGTCGTCTGGGTGAGCCGAACGATATTGATCGCCTCATGGAAGAGATCGAGGTGAACCTGGAGATCTTGGGAGCCACTGCGATCGAAGATCGACTGCAGGCTGAGGTGCCCGACACCATTTACAAGCTGCGACAGGCCTCCATCAAGATCTGGATGCTCACGGGCGACAAGGAAGAGACGGCGATCAACATTGGCTTTGCCTGTCGCCTGCTGGCTTCGGACATCGAGCGGGTCGTGATTTCAGCGGATACGCATCCAGACTTGGCCGCCATTATGGCGGAGCTGGAGGCCTACAATCGTGACGAGGAGGACGAGGAGGACACAGCTGCGTCGACCCCCGCAGCAGCAGCAGCAGCAGCAGTAGGAGCAACGGGGTCTGTGCCTTCGCAAACGCCGAGGTCCGCGTTGGAAATGGAACGACGCAAGCGACTCACTCGCATCGAGAGCATGGCGGAGCAGCGGCCGCAGGATCTGTCGTTGATCATCGATGGCGAAACGCTGGAGCTGGCGCTGGAAGAGTGTCCGGAGCTGCTGCTGAGCGTGGCGGAGAAGTGCGTGGCTGTGATTGCGTGCCGGGTGTCGCCTGCTCAGAAGGCGCAGCTGGTGCGTTTGGTGCGCGACAACAATCCGGAGATCCGCACGCTGGCGATCGGCGACGGCGCCAACGACGTGTCGATGATCCAGGCGGCGCACGTGGGCGTGGGCATCTCCGGCCAGGAAGGGATGCAGGCCGCGAACTCGTCGGATTACGCCATGGCGCAGTTCCGCTTCTTGTCGCGGCTGCTGCTGGTGCACGGGCGCTGGAACTACGTGCGCATGGGGAAGCTGATCCTGTACATCTTCTACAAGAACGTGATCCTGAACCTGACGCAATTCTGGTACATGATCTTCACGGGCTACTCGGGACAGAAGTTCTTCCTCGAGTGGGGCCTCCAGGGCTACAACCTGCTGTTCACGGCGCTACCTATCGTGCTCGTGAGCACCTTCGAGCAGGACGTGCCGGCCTGTCTGGCGCACAACTACCCGCTGCTCTACCGCATCGGCCAGGAGAACACGCGCTTCAACACGAAGGTGGTGTGGGCCTGGATGACGTCGTGCGTGTGGGAGTCGCTCGTCATCTGCCTGGGCGTGGTCTACGGCATGCGCTACCTGGTCTCGGGCGGCGAGACGCCCACCATGTGGGTCTACGGCTGCACGTCCTTCACCATCGTGCTCGTAGTGGTCACGCTCAAGCTCTGTCTGCACCAGCAGATGTGGTGGCCCGTGCACATCGCCATCTACGTCGTGTCCTTCAGCCTCTGGCTGGGCACAGCCGCCTTCATCTCGCACGGCAAGTCCATCAGCTCGGCCTACTGGAACGGCGTGTTCACCAACACGTTCCGCATCGACGCCTTCTGGCTCGTGCTGCCCATCATCGTCTTCGTGGCGCTGTCTCGCGACTTCTTCTGGAAGGGCTACATCCGCACGTTCACGCCGTCGTACAAGCACCTGGCGCAGGAGGTGAACGCCTTCGGACTGGTGCACATGGCCGAGAAGCTGCTCACGTTCCCGCCGGCCGAGCGGATCCCGGAGGACACGCTGGGCGGCGAGAGCGGCGGCGCGCGGCTGGCTTCCACGTCGACCTCGAGTCTGCGGGAGGTGAACAAGCCGGTGGCCCCGGCCGTGGTGATGGCGTCGCGGCCGCTGATCGGCCGGCTGGGCAGTCGCCAATCGGTCACGCGAGGCAGCGCCTTCAGCTACGACGCCGAGAGCGTCATGGTGGAGTCCTTCATGTCCACGGACCGGTACGCGCGCGACGCGCAGAAGACGCGCTCCATCTTCGATCGCCACGCCAGTCGCGGGTCCATGGCTTTCCATCGCCTGCCGTCCGACACGGACGCCGCCAACCTGGCCGACCTCGAGGGACTCCTGGGCAGCAACCGCAGCACGCGCTCGTCCACGGCCGTCGGCGCAGGCGAGCTGCGCTCGCTACGCGAAGGCTCCGCAGGCAACGTCTTCCGCGGCGCGAGACACGCTCTCGGTCGCCGGCGGTTCTTCTCGGTGTCGGCGCTCACGTCGCTGCATGGGAATCGGTCGCCGACAGACGACGCGGCGTCGCGAGACAGCAGCACGAGCAACGCGGCCGCAGGAGGCGTCGCCGGCCGTCGGAGCTTGGGGCAAACGGCGTCCAGCGCGACCGGCAGTGGCGTCGGTCGCACCCGCGGGTTCCAGAACCGCGCCATGTCCAGCGACGACGTGAATGCGCTGCCGCAGGACGCGAGCGCCACGCCGCGGTCGCCGCTGGTGCGTCGCTACACCAGCCGCAGTCTCCAGCAGCAGACCAGCATGTAGGACAGAGAGAGGAGCCAAGTAAGTAACGAATCCGCATTGAACAGAACCACGAGGTGTCGGAGAAGCCAGCAGGAGCGTGTATTCAGTAGGCGCCAGCAAATGCAGCCAGGCTCAACAGGCAGGAGGCTTGAGGCGCGTGTTGGCTGCGAGACGCGTGTCTAGCTGCGACTGCGGCTGCGACTGGGGCTGCGACGGCGGCCGCGACTGCGGCTGGAGCTGCGGCTGCTGAAGCTGCGGCTCCGGCTGCGGCTCCGGCTCCGGCTCCGACTGGCGCTCGGGCTCCGACTGCGTCCTCGCGCGCGGCTGGCGCTGCGGCTCCGGCTGCGACTTCGGTTGCTGAAGCTGCGGCTGCGGCGACGGCGGAACGGACTGGGCGAGCGACGACGACCGCCCCCTCGTGTCGGAGGAGGCGGCGGACTGCGTCGTCCTCCGCCGCGGAACGGGGGCGACGCGCGACGACGGAACGCCGGGGAGCGCGACCGCGAGCGGCCGAAGCGGCGATTGCCCACGCTGCGACTGCGACTGCGGCCGCGGAAGGGCGAGGCGCCGCGTCTCCCGCGGCCGCCACGAGGCGGAGAGCGCGGCCGACGCGGCGACGGAGAGCGGAAGCGGCCACCTCGGCGACTGCGCGGCGACAGCGGCGAGCGCGCGACGGTCCTCCGTGCTTGAGCCTCGGCGGCCTTGGCCGCCGGATCCGCCACCACGCGCACCTTGTTGCCGTCCAGCCAGCCGTCGTGCATGTGCTCCAAGGCGCCGTCGGCGTCTCGCTGCGACGCGAAGGCCACCACGGCGCTGGCCTTGGCGCGAGGCACCGCCATGTCCACACGCAGCACGACGCCGAACTTGCCGAAGATCTCGCGCAGATGGTCGGCGTTCACGTTCCGCGTGAGGTTTTCGACCCGTAACTTCACGGGGTTGGAGGCGGAAGCGCTGCGACCGCGTGCTTTGTCATCGCCAGATGACTGCGCGTCTGTAGAGCCATCGAACGCCAGCAGAAACGCACAGGAAGCGTCAGAATGGACGTGAGAAAGCCAGATAAGAACGGCAACGGAGCGAGACGTACGCGAAGGGGAGCGCGAACGAGAGCGCCGTGGCGACGCCGAACGCGAGCGAGACGCCGACGCTTTGCGAGCAGCACGGCTGGGCCCCGCTCGTGGACTGGAGCGCGACGGCGACCGCGACAGAGAGCGGGAGCGCGAGTTACGCGGCGACGAAGCCATGGGACCAGACGCGGGCTGGCAGCTTTGGGGGAATGGGATCTTCACGCCACTCACATGCGAGTAAGGTGGCCCACATGAGATGAGAGGTCTGTCCTGATTTAGCGCAAATGCACTTAAGTAAGTAACGCAACCTAAACAGAGAACTTCGGTTATAGTGACCCTCTTTGTGCACTGAAAATGCCGATGCTCTTATAAAACGATTCCGCTTAAAAGAGCAAACCGACCAAATCGAATATGCTCAGCAGTAAACCTATCATATTGCATACTGCCTCACATCGTTTCCTGGCAGGCTTTCACAGCTTCGGAGGGGGGGGGGGAGGACTTGGAATTTCTTTATTCATTGTGCTAGCCAGCCGGTTCAACGACTAAGCTTCTCCGAGTCCCCTACAAAAGCAAAGCTAGCTACTGTTTTGTCCCACAGCGGTTACT
>MBAC02009637.1:0-23954 GCA_001712635.2 Nothophytophthora sp. Chile5
CCAAGATGCACGTTACTTAGCTTACACGGTGCTTTGAGGAAGCGAGGGGATCTCAGGCGGCTGAGATCTGTTAGGCTCTGGGTGTTTTCAACTCTAAATGGATTTCTGCCCAGGGCGGAGCCCGTGGGTTAAACTGAGGCCAACCAAATACATGGCCGTCCTCTGATAGGCCGATAAGGGCTGCGTCCCAAATATCGACCAATCAGAACATGACAGCACGACACCACGCCGGGAACACCCGACGTGTGTCCCAAACCTACCTACTAATGTAATGGCCAATGAAAACCTACCTACAAATGCAACTCGTACTCTAAAAGTACCTACAAATGCAACGGGAACACCCCCGTTACGTCTTACGGAGAATATGCGCGTACGGATGGCCGGTAGCGAGAGCTCTGCTGCAGAGATTGCTGCCTTCTCTGACTTCCTGCTTCGAGTAGGTGAAGGCCGGCACGAAGTCGATCCTGCATTGGGATCGGATTACATGACAATGCCAAGGGACATGGTGATTGACAGCCCCGACGTGGAACCAAGTGACGACAACAGCGGCGAGGATCCAGGACAAGTGGCTTATGGTTTTTCAAGAATCATCGACGCAATGTACATGGAAGAAGATCTCAACAGTCCCGAAGTGGCGACAGACGAGTACTTCGCCAACAGGGCCATCCTGACTCCGACGAACAACATGGTTCATCGCATCAATGAAGCGGCAGCCGCGAGATTGAAGACGCCATCTCGGGAATACCTGTCGGTAGACAGGATTCAAGATGACGAAGGCCAAGATGAATCGTGCTTTTTCGAGGAGGAAGTTCTCAACTCCCTGAATTTGAGCGGCATCCCTCCGCACAAGCTCACACTGAAGGTTGGCACCCCAATTATCATGATGCGCAATTTGAACCCCGATCTGGGGTTGTGCAATGGGACGCGCCTTCACATCGTGGAGCTGAAGCCACACGTCATTCACGTCACGATCATGACTGGCGAACGCAATGGTCAGCACATTCTCATCCCAAGAATTGTCTTCATCAGCGATGACAACGTCGGCGACTTTCCATTCCGTCTACGTCGCAAGCAGTTTCCTGTCCAGTCAGCGTTCGCAATGACCATCAACAAGGCGCAGGGCCAAACTGTGGAGAACTTGGGGTTGTACCTGCCTGTTCCATGCTTCTCGCACGGCCAGCTGTATGTGGCGTTATCGCGAGTGACTGCCAGATCGAAGTTCAAGGTGCTGATCGAGAATCCAGAGCGCGAAGCTGAAGACGGAGTGTACACCAACAACATCGTCTACCGACAGATCTTCGACTAATGAGACTGTAGTATTTAGCAGTAAACTTCAGGCGAACTAACAACATGTTGCATGTTTAACCACGAAGAACAAATTCACACCATGCATTTTCGCCAGAGGAGCCGGCTCATCCGGTGCGATATTATCGAGGCCGAAGGCCGAGTCACTGATAAGCGATGGGAGCAAAGCGAGCCACGAGGCGAAGCGCAGCGGATTGCATCCAATCATAAAAAACCTCACCCGCGTAGCGGGCGCCCCTCAGCTCGACTGTAAGTAAGCTGGTAATCTGTCACATCCCAATTGGTAACGTCCACACCAAAACTGTCAGGATATTTGAGCGAGGTACCGACACGTAGTGTGGGGCAAATTGTGACCAAACGCGAGTCCGGGTAAGTGTAACGGGGTACGTTTGAGTACCCGCACAGAAGGTGATCGGGTACGGTTTGTACCCTTTCACAGTCACAGTAAAACCAGTATTGGTCTAGTGACACAAAGAGTGACTTTGTCACTCTTTCGGGACAATTGGGTCCCTCGTTTCTATGATACGAGGTACCTTAAGTGGCTGGGAGCCACTCATTTGAGCGACCCGCGTAAACTACGCCTGGGAGGATAGTTTACTTCTTTTGTATGGGATTACATTTGCATTTTACTTTCAGGGTAAAATGCTGCCGCAAACTAAGGAATCAATTCAGTCTTTATTTTAGTTTTAAAACCTCAAGCTTTGTTCCCTTAGGGGCGTTCCTAACCGGGATCGCGATCCCAAATCTGTTCATTCAGTGGTCAATTCTACACTAGGGTTTGGACAATTTTGTTGGTTACAACATCTCCGCCATCCGGATTTGGGATCGCGAGCGCGGCAGGATCTCCGGATCGTCCGAGTTGCTTCAAGCTGCCATGATGATCACCCCACGCTGGATGGAGGAAGCACACCAAGCTAGAGACCGCCACCGTCGCCTTATCGTCGCGCTACTTGGAGTTGCTGTCGCCCAGGTCCCAGACAAGCGCTCAGGCTGCGTTTTACGTCACCGCTTGGATTGGGATGTGCACAAACAGACCCTTTTGCTGGAGGGTCAGTTCAAGCGCTGCTACAGGATGGATGTGGAGTCATTTGAGAGGCTCCTGCTGATGATCCGTCCTGCCCTGCTTCGAGATAAAGTGCAGTCCACCCGTCGCACTGGCGCAGACCCCATCATGCCCGAGAACATGCTACAGATGACGATCTCGTGGCTCGCTGGCAGCAACTACCACACCACTCGTTGTCTTGCGGGCACCTCGGTGTCGGGAATTTACGAGGTCATGCACGACGTGATGGACGCAATTATTGCTTGTCCAGAGCTGCACATCCGCTCTCCAACCGAGTCGAAGGAGCGCATGTTAAAGACATCTGATGAATTCACCAACATCAGCAAGGACAACATTTTGACGGGCTGTGTCGACGGATGGCTCTGCCAAATCCGTGCACCCAGCAGCCAAGAGGTGCCAGACGTTGCTGCATTTTTCTCGGGGCACTACCAGATGCACGGACTCAATGTTCAAGCAATCTGCGACGCGTTTAGCCGCTTCACAGGCTACTGCCTCAACTCTCCCGGGAAGGTTGGTGACTGCATTGCGTTTAAGAAGTGGAATCTCAGCAAGGAGATCATGGAGCTTCCGCATGGGTTCTACATTGTTGGTGACAACGCGTATCCGTTGTCGGACTCGCTGCTCGTGCCCTTCACGAAGTTGGAGCTGAAGAACAAAGCGCACTCCGACTACAATTTCTACTTGAGCCAGTTACGTATCCGAATCGAGATGGCGTTCGGGCTGTTGGTGAATAAGTGGCAGATTTTCAAGCGTCCACTGGTTGTCGACTTTGTGAACGGTCGCAAAGTGATCAAGGCATGCATGAAACTTCATAACTTCTGCATTAATGAACAACTCAAGGATAAGGACGTTTCAATAGACATGCACGCTGTCTCCATGGAGTACCACGCCTTGCCCGAGAGCTCGTACCAGCCCACCGACAACACTGACGAAGATGTCATTCTCCGACCTGACGTGCAGGGTCGCATTCTCCGCGGGGTTGTTGTCAACCACATCCAGAACTTCAACCTGCGGCGACCGAGGTCGCGCTGCAACTAATGGAAGCCATTGATGACCTCATACTCCAGCTCGTTGATCTGCGCTTCGATCACAGCCTTCTTCTTTTGGCAATTTGCCAATGCGCGCCCAATTTCGGACGCATCAAGCCCTTCCACGTGATACTCCCGACGTCTCTCCAGTAGGTCCTGCATCTCTGAAACGTTGCGTGCCAGCATACTCGACAGCGTCGACAATTTTTGGTTTGCTCTCTGCTCTTGAATGAACAGCTTTTGCTCTCTGCTCTTGAATGAACAGCTTTTGCTCTCTCCATGTGTCCTCCTGTACCTTGCTCGCATTGCTGTCAATGATCACCTCAATCTTCTCCAATAGCAGCGCTAACGTGCTTTCCTGCGTGCCCTTTTGTCGCTTGCGGTTGTTGGGCTTCTGCTGCCGGCCATTGCCTTCTTGGGTAGAGTCATCCTCGTCACCTGAGTAGATGTTGGCAGCGCAGAACTCGCGTCCTGCTCGACGGTGATCGCACCACCTGTCTAAGTAGTACACGGCTGCATTTCCATCGCAGAACTCCCAGAAGTCGTTGCTGCCTTGCCCGGACACCTTGGAATTTGCTTCAGCACGAGCAAACTTGCTTGCGACCTCTTTCCACATCCGTTTAAGCTTATCAGATGAGTGTGCCACGTGTACTGACGGATCCACACCCTCAAACACTGCGTCGTCAGAGATCAAGCTGTCATATTCTGTCGTATCAGCGCAGAATGCGGTGGTGACGTCGATCCAAAACGTGGTGCCTCCTTCGTCCAGTTCATCCCGCCGCAACAGATTCCCCAGCGAGAGAAATCTGTCGAAGAAGAGCAAGGAGAAGAGAACGTTGAGAAGACGAAACATGCAGCCACTCGTTCGCCTCTGCTCCTCTTCGCTGGTTCGCTGCGAACGCTTCCGCTGGCGCTGCAGCAGCACCTTAACACCTTCCTTGTTGGCATCGTACGCACGAAGTAACATCACTCGTTCCTGCTTGCGCGTGTTCTTCACTACGTTTAGCTTGCGTGCCGTGCACTCAAGTTTGAGCTGGTCCAGCGTCCAGAGCGCGTAGTCGTCCGATGTCGGTGGGGGTACCATGCGCTTGCGCGGGTCGAGCGCAGCGATCACCGTCCATTTGGAGCTGGTCGCATCGTCCGCCATGTTGCCTTTGGTCTTCAACAGCAACTCTAATTGGAATGCACCACAGATGGGTACGCGATCGTCTCGGGGCGCGACCCGGTTAGGAAGGGCTGGAACGCAATCTGGATCGCTGTCATCATAAAACCCTAGCCCTCCGGATCGCGACCCCGGTTAGGAACGCCCCTTAGGCCAGGAACAGGACCGAACCAAGTTCGGTCATAGCGATAGAATATCGCTAGCACTTCCTCTATGCATTGTTCTCTGTGACGGCCCCGTCACAGTAAGTGTCACCCGTTACAAATGCGAAAAGACAAAATTGTCTCAACCTTGCAGCTCAGTGAACATTTCGTGCAATACAACGCTATTCCATTGGCTCAAAAGATGCAAATGAATGCGTTTTGATTCGCTGAAAACAGTTCGTGTCAAACTATGGTGATTAGCGAATCGCTAAATGACCTGTTTGACATAATTCTGCGATCAGATGCTAATTGTGAGAGGAGTTGCTGCACGAGCCGAAGCGAGAGAGCCATGGGCCTTGATGCAGTGGCCTCTGCCGAGACAAACGCACAGGGACGTTCCAACGTGTTAGCTTTATTTTGTGTTGTCGACGAGCGTTTAGACGGACGCGATTGTGTACTTGGCGCTTTGTGTCAATAATTGGCGGTATGTGAACGGATAAGACAAAAATGAAATAAGAGGCAGCGATTGACGAGCTTTTGGACAAGTTAGTGCACTTGTGTCAGCTGACAACCCCTTCCTGAGCATGTCCATGTGGATACGGTCAAATGGGTGATGTCCTTCCACCCACAAGCAGCCAGATAACGCGACACCCGCGTTGTCGTGGGAACGATAGTATCAAATTGATGGATTTACAAGTTGGTTTTGGGGGGACTGCGATATCGCATATTGTGGGTACAAAGCAGTGTGTTTAAACCCAGCGGATGGGTCGAAATAAACTGGATAAATGGATTAATCCGAATAGAACCTCCCTGCTTGTCGGTTTCGTTCCGTCCGATAATATCATAATATGCGCTCAAGTACCAGTGAGCAACGCAAAAGCAAGATGTGTGAGTGACAAACAAGTGGGTGATTATTTGGTGGATTCGTTGATAAGTATCGGCTCGAGCTGGTGAGTGAGGATTAGGGTATTTTGCATTAGCAGGCACCGAATTACAATAGCGTAAAGTTAGATTGTGCTGGCAATATAATAGGCTGTGCCCAACGCTTTGCCCTGACGCTCTTTGATATTTGCTCGAGCATGAAGATACACACGAAAACATAGGCAAATACGCTAGACTAAACTTGGTGGCGTGACTGCAGGGATCGGATGTCAAAATTTATCAACAAAATGATGACAGATCCCTGCACGTGGTAGCGTTACCACACTTAATGCGTTCCGTTCCACAGACGTTCGTGTGGTGGGCCCAGGTAGACAACGCGAAAGATTGACACGTTGTAGGCATTGGGTCACCTGCAAGTGCATAATTACATGAAACACCAGTACAATAGAGCCACGCAGCACGATTGACCACAAAGCGATACCAAACCGATCAGAATACCATGAACCCACAAGTGTCCCGTGTCGCGTCAGACACGGGATCTACAGGACTCCGGGTCCCGTGCCCGCCGCCTGGATCAGGGACGTCCTACTGGGGGACGTTACCGTGGTCCTCCCGACTCCACGGGAACGGTTCGGTGGACCGTCCCATAGGGCGGGGGACGGTCACGCTATCGGCCGGACGGTTCAAGGGAACGTTCCTACGACGGGGAGGACGGTCACGCTGCCAAGGGGAACGGTTCGCTGGACCGTTCCCGCACAAGTGGGACGTTCCTGGAGGGAACGCGGAGGTACCAAGTCGACGGCGACACGCGCCGGCCATGCGGAGAAGGTGGCAGCGGAAGAGCAAGGTTTGCATATTAGTTCAGTCGTGGTTTTACCTCAAAGCTAAAGGATCGAGTTTGGGATTCTTAAGTATATTGGTTTAAATCTTCACTGCGCTTTTGGCCGAGCGCTATCTTCGCCAAGCCGGGATACCCTAAGGTCCTGGAGTACTCGCGACACAAGTAACAACGGAAGAAATTGACCAAGCAGCACAACGAACATTTATAGAACTTCAACATTATATATAATATATATTTTTATCTTGAAAACACGAAATAAACTTCAAACCGCACCGACCTGAGTAAGCGCCTGCTCCGACAACTTTAACGAGGCCGAAGGCCAAGTCACAGATGAGCGATGCGAGCCGCAGCGAGCGAGCGATGGGCTTAGGCCCCGTGCCCCTCCGCTAGTCCGTTTATGTGTTATGGCTCCATCGTGTAACCTGCAGTTGCTTGCATCTCCACTAAAATAATCAGTCCCGCGACTGGGAGTTGTTGCTCGGAATCTCTTTTTATTTAACATTTTCTCCCGAGTTTAAACGAAAGACATGTCCTTCGAACGAATCTCTCGGCAAATGAAAGTCCAATTGTTGCACGAATGCACATGAAAGTTGGCCACCACTTTCTGACACGCTAGGCCCAAAGGAAAGCAACACATTGGTGGGGTACAGCGCAGGATGAACGCGCCATGACGCGTGGCAGACCGTTTAGTCACGTGCGTCGAACACCGAGAGGAGCAGTTCGCCGTATTCACCGCTGACCTCGTGCTCAATGCGCTCCCGCAGCTCCTTGCCGAACTTCTTCTTGTACACAGGCTTGATGTCACGCAGCACAATGTGGTAGCGCACGACGGCAGAGCTCAAGGCGTCCTCATCAGTGCCAAAGCCCTTCATGGCCTCCTCGAACAGCTCTGCGAGCAGATCGAGCGGCTCAGTGATCATGCGAATGAGGAACAGGATAGCATGCTCGGCATCGCCGCTGAATTCATGCGCAGCGGCCTTGGCGAGGGGCTCCTTGTACTTCTTCTCGTAGGCAGCAGCGACGGCACGCATGTGCTCGGGCGGGCTTGCCACAAGGACGGAGATGAATCCCTCTTCGTCCGTGCCCATCTTGCCGCGGCCAGCCTTGTACAGCGCCTCAACGTCCGCGTCAACTTTCGCGGCGGTGTGAACGCTGGCGGGGTCGTAGGTCACCAAGGCGGCCTGCAGCGACGCAAGGACGACCTTCTGGTAGTCTCCGTGCAGGTCGCTGTCCAGCACTGAGCTCATATCCTCACCGTAGACGTCGTAGTACGTCTTCTTCAGGATATTGATCTCCACGTTGGTGCGACCCACAACGACAGGGTAGATGAGGTCCTCCTTCGTGCCCAGGCCCTTGGTGGCGTTGCGGATGATGCCAGCCTCAGCCTCCGGCAGGGGCGACGCCAGCAGCTTGAGCAGGAACTCGTAGTGGCCCGAGGTCTCACTGCCCATCAGCTCGCGCAGATTTTGCTGGTGCACCTCCTTGTAGCGCTTGGCAATGAAGCCACGCTGCGTGGCCGTCTTGCCGCCAAGCGCCTTGTTAAGCGCCTTCTCCTTGGTGCCGGCGCCCTTGGTGGCCTCGAAGATCTCGTTGACCGTGGAGTCCGTTCCGGGCGGGTAGGCGGGGGCAGAGCCATTCCAGGCGCTGTGGGTGGCGGGCGGGTACAGGTTCAACATCTTTGTTGGGGGAGAGGCTTCTGGGCTGGGAGTCGCTTGTGCGGAAGGCGGCAGATTCGGGAATGGTGGAAGATCTCAATCGCTTTTCACATTGCCGAAGGGGGGAGTCTCGATCGTGCCAAACATCTGACAACACCCAGGATATTGACGGGTTCGGGGAAACTTCAAATTGGGTTTCCTCACAGGTTGTCATGCCAAACCCGCGAACCCATCGCTGTGGGTTCAATTTGACTAAGCTTTTGTAAGGAATCTGATGTTTTAGGAAGAAAGTGGGTTTGTGCATCAAATTCAGGTGTGGGTACAAACCCGTTTCGATCATTTGGAATTGGAGCCTCAAAACAAATCTTCAATATAAACTTATAGGACTGGCATCTGAAAGGTGATGTATTAGTTTTAAAATGATTTTGCCAGAGTTGATATATTTTGAAATTGAATCTTCAAATGATTTTACAGAAACGGTGAGGCTTCTGTTTTGCCGAATATTTCCGGATAAAAACAGGGCGCTTTTGGTGCTGAGCGTTTTCGTGTCTCGTGAAGGAAGAATCCGGTTGAGCTTGTCGCGAAGTATACATCCCCTGAATAATATCAGATTCAGGCTCGTCGACGGTGAGGCCAAAGAAAAGCGCATGGCGCATTCACAAGAAAGATCCCTGCCACGTGGTGGGCGAGCACCTGCATCCAAATGATGCGATCACACACGCAGTAACATTCTCGCCAGCTGAGGTTGTTAGGCGGTTCATGCTGGCCTCATACTGCCGCAGATGCCAACCCACACTTAAGCCACGCCCGCATGAGCGGCGGAGCTGGTTGAGCAACATGAGGCAGGCGGACGAAACAATCGACAGACCGCGGGCGTTTGCGTTGGTTTGGCGGCGTTGAGGTTCAATGCAGATCCGCAAGCTGATCGTTCTGCGCTTAACAACCTGCCTAACGCAATCCATTTGCCGGATATCGAATCAAGAAACGTCGTAGTGGCATGATGCAAGCTCCCCGGATGTGTTGGCGCAAAAACACATATACTGCTTTTTTTTAGCTGTTCTGCGGTGCAGGCATCAAATAGGTATCGCAGCTACATGTGGGTTGATCAAAACGAAAGTGTTCCTCGCTTGCGAGCACCGCACGTTTAGTGAGACGGGGCGTTGAAAACAGCAAGCAGCAGCTTGCGGTAGTCGCCGCTGACCTCGCCCTTAATCCGGTCATGCAGCTCCTTGCCATAGGTCTTCTTGTAGACAGGCTTGATGTCGTTCAGCACCAAGTGGTAGCGCACGACAGCGGCGCTCAGGCCATCTTCGTCTGTGCCGAAGCCCTTCATGGTGCTCTCAAACAGCTCGGAGAGAAGCACGAGCGGCTCCAGTGCCATGCGGACCAAGAACAGCAGGGCTGTCTCCGCATCGCCTGAAAACTCCTTCTTCACCGCCTTGATGATGTCGGATTTGTGTTTCTTCTTGTAGGCAGCGTCGATCGCGCGCAGGTGTTGCGGCGGACTGGTCACCAGGACGTCGATGAAGCCTTGCTCATTTGTGCCCATGCGCCCCTCGCCAGCCTTGTACAGCGCATCAGCATCGGCTTCCGCATGCTGCGGAGTATGGAAAGAAGGGTTGAAGATCTCCAGCGGCGCCTGCATGGACGCCATGATCACTTTCTTCAAGTCACCGCTCAACTCGCCATTCAGCACCACGTTCAAGTCGTCGCCGTACTTGTCGAAGTACGTCTTCTTGAGGATGTTGAGCTCCTCGTTGGTGCGGCCCATGACGATCTACACGTGTGCAATCAGAAAATAAGTGAGTCAACAATCCGCCTAGCCCCTCAAACGCAGGCAATACCGCAATACATACCGGATAAATGAGCTTTTCCTTGGTGCCAGCGCCCTTGGTCGCCTTGCGCAGGATAGAGGCCTCCGCCTCGGGCAGCGAGCGCGAGATAAGCTGCAGCAGCTTGCCGTAGTCGCCCGAGGTCTCGCTCTTGAGCACCTTCGTCAATTCCTTGCCGAAGAGCTGTTTGTAACGGACCGAGATGAGGTAGCGCTGGTCCGCTGACTTGGTGCCCAGCGCGGCGTTCAGGCCGTCCTCGTCCGTGCCCAATCCCTTGCAGGCGTCGTGGATGGCGTTGCACGTCTGGTCGATGGCCGGCGAGAAGTTCAGGGAGACGCCATTGTAGACCGCGTGGTTGGCAGGCGGGTACAGGTTCAGCATCTTGGGGTGGACGCAGCGGACGACTTGGGGAGGCGACTCGGAATTCGGAAATGCTAGTTTCGCTTTGCTCTCTGTTCCAGGAGCATCTCATCGGTGGTGGGTGGGTACAGGTTCCCTGTTTTCCCGGGTTGCTCATCGGCCCGCCTCGGTCACCCGGGTTCGCCTCAGACAGAAGAAAAGCTTTGAATATGGGCTGGGTTGCGACCCGTGAAGGTCGCTAAAAAAGAAACCCATGATGTAGGTTCAACCCGCTGGGAAACCTGATATATGTCTGCATTATTTAATACCCTTGCCCATTTCATATTTACGGCTGCAGCAAATACGCCAGCATAGATGCAATTCCCTGATCGACGAAGCCTTCATAAATAAATAACCTGCAACATCAAAAGGATAATTTTGATGACGTTGAACGCCCCCAGTTCCCAAGACTCTTGGACTTCAACTCCGGAAAGCGCACCCACCACATGCCATGCACAAATGCATTCCCAACACGCACAGCTCCTGCTCTTTTCGCCAGCTTGTCCCTGCCCCACTCCTGCTCACGCCTGCACTTTGAGGTCGATGGCGCCGCCGTCGCTGTCGTTGCCGTCCTCGCTCTTTTTCCGGGACGAGAGCGCCTTGGCCTTGGCCTGGGCCTTCGAGGCCAGCGACGAGCTACTGATGCTCGTGGTCGCTGGTACCATGAACAACAGGAAGATCGGCACCACCTTGGCGACGCTGCGGATGGTCACAGCGACCACAAGCCCGGCGAAGTTGGTCTTGGAGATCTGCAAGTAGCTGCATAGCCACGAGCCACCGTAGGAGGCGACCGACCACGAGAAGTTGTAGATGGACATGAGCAGCGCGAACATGGTGCCCTCAATGCCCGGTGGGCAGATCTTGGCGCAAAGCACGAGAGACGGCATGTGCTTGAGCCGCGCAACCACGTCCGAGAGAATCTCGTCCCCGAAGATGAAAAACCGATCGCCCACACCGAAGGCCAGGTTCAGGCGCGAGACCAACACAAACTCGGCGAACGAGACGCAGGCCGAAGCCAGTTGGATGCGAAAGAACATGCGCCGGAACGGCATATCTCGAAAATAGGCGTTGTAGAGCGCGGTCGTTCCCAGCAGTGTGAGGCTGCCGACCGTGGAGATGAAGCCCAGGAAGGACTTGGAGAAGCCAAGCTCCGCCGTCTTGAAGCTGAACATGGCCTCGCCCAGACTGGGTGGCAGCGCGTTCGAGAGAAAGATCCAGAGCATGGGGCGCCAGCAGATCGGGTCCACCACAACGGTTGCCAGCGCACAGCACTGGTCCTGCACAGTCTGCAGGAACCCGCCATGACCTTGTGGCACGAACGTCTCCTCCGGGATCTTGATCGAGATGAACACGACGCAGAGTGGGCCCATAGCTGAGAGGAAGAACACGCCCATTGGACCCAGTGTGTTGAGCGTATAGCCGGAGACCATGGAGCCCAACACGGAACCGACAGACAGCGAGATCCACGACAGCGTCTGCAGATTGCCCGCCATATCCTCCCGCTCGCTGCGTGCCGCCTCCACCACCTTGCCATCGATGACCACGTCACAGAAGGCGATGCCCAGACTTGCGACCACCAGCGCCACCAACGCGCTCTCGTACGTAGTGACCAGGCCAGGAATCGACAGAGAGAAGTAGGCGGCCGCAGAGATGGCGCTGAAAATGAGCAGATACGATTTGCGGCGCGTGCCCCAGATGGGCACACTGTCCGAGAGCATCCCGTAGAGAGGCTTGATGATCCACGGGATGGCTGCTGTAGCACGCAGCGCTTCAGACTGCGCCGGCGGTAAAGCCAACGTCTCGTTCAGGTAGTAGCTTGTGCCCAGCGAACACAGCGTGCTGCGGATGCCCTGTGTGAAGTACACGAAGAAGATCTGCAGCAGTAAACCGTCGCCGAACTGCAACCGCATGGACATCCACCAGTGGATCACGGCCTGCACACTCGAGAGCGACGCTGGGGTTTTCTTTTCCTTCTCTGGCGTGGCACTCACCGAGAAGGCGTCGTCCCCGTCCACGGAGCTGTTGAACGTGCTCTTGCTGCTGGCAACACTGGCGGCGGAAATGCTGCCCGCATTCGCGTCGCCAGCCTCGATGTCCGTCGCATCGGCCTTCTTGTTGCGGCCGCGAATACCGGCGTTTTGGCCTGCGTCCAGCTGCGAGAGCTCCACCTCGTGCGGTTCGTCCGCCATGCTGGGGCTGCTGCTGCGTGCTTCTCCTTGATGGAGTCCGTCGGGCAGTGAGGTTGCCAGTTCGCGAGAGCTTGACCAGGCGGATACTACGCAGTCCCACTGTACTCGCAAAAAACCTCGTCAAACCACCAGATGCATGAGCGCTACGGAACAAATGTGCACACGAGCATTTGATAGCCTTCATACACTTATTTATGTAATTCGCAAGGAGCCAACTGAGCACGGTTTGCCAGAAACCTGCTTAATTATATAATTCTGTTAGAATATTGTTGCTGACTGCAGATTATAATGGCGTGCTAAGGTTTTTCCCTGACGATTGTCTTGAAAGAGGGACATGACACTAAAACGGGAGCAGGGACGCGACTGCCTTGGATACTTTATGACGCAGCATTGCGCAAATCGTTATGCGCGGACGTCGCCGCCTTGCGGGTGCTGGTGGTGGCCTGCTGCCTGCTGGCCGTCGTGCTGCGTCTTGTCGAGCGTGGGCCAGGAAGCGGGGAAGACGGCGGAGAAGAAGGCGTCCTCGATGATGCCGATGCACACCATGAGCACCACGTAGCTGAAGAGGATCATGTAGCTGAACACGTAGATCTGGCCGATCCACGGCGTGTACGCGACGTCGTTGAAGGTGTCATGGATCTCGTCGCCGTTGGCCACAGAGAAGAGTGTGGTGGCCGTGGCGCTAGCGCTTTGGAAGCGTGGCACCTTAGCGCCGAACATCACCGTCCCGAAGAGGACGAAGCCCACAAAGATGGGCAACACACCGACGAGGAACTGCGCCACGCGGGGCAGGCCGCGTCGCAGTGTGAGCCCCAGAATGTGGAACCGCGTGTTCACCTGCAGGTAGCGCACGAGGCTGCCCCAGTGAAGCGCACAGCAGGAAGCGAAGGCCAGACACAGCGAATCGTTCAGCGAGAGGCGGTACGCGTGACGCCACGTGGCGACCAGACACGCTGCCGTCACGAGGTTGACGCAGAGGATGAACCAGAACCAAAAATCCTTGGCCGCCTCTCTTGCCACGGAAAGCGTGGGCTGCTGGCTGCTAGTAGAGTGCCGGTAGTCAGGTCGCTGTACTGCGACAGCCTTGAGTGTTGCCCACTTCAGAGCGAATTCAACGCCCTAAGAAAATGAAACATAGGACATCGTCAAACACAAAATCGCGCTGCGGTTGTACCTTGCAGAAAACTTTCCACATCTCAACAGAGTCCAGACCATCCTCGCGTCGTCACTCACCTGGTAGAGGGAGATCACCAGCAGCATGATCCAGTCAAACAACGTGCCGTTGTCGAAGCTGATTGGCGGCTTGTCTCCTTCCTCGTCGTCTTCTTCCCCGCCTTGCTGAAGAAGTCGCATGCGTGTAAGTTCGTAGTTCATAGTCACTTCCAGGTGGCCCTGATTCTGTAGGTCGTACCGCATGGCTACTCGCCACTCGTACAGTCTCTCCGTCGCCTGATCTCTTTGATCTTGTGTCTCGCCCGTCTTCTGCTGCTCCTTGTGCTTCATGCCGACGACGAAGCTCAACTGCATGGCGTCCAGCTGGTCGAAGAACTCACGCGTGTCCTGCGAAGGTGCCGCCTCTCCGTCGAGTCGCAACGATGCCGGCCACTCCTGGCTGTCGTGTGTGTGTGTGATATTGTATCGCGTATCCACCGTGGCCTGGACGATGTCGGCGCGCACCATCAGCTGCGGGGGCGGGAGCGTCGTCGAGTTGCCAAACAGCAAATACGAGTCCAGTGCGACGTCCGCGAGTCGGAAGTAGTTGGCCACGACGCCATGCAGGTGCTGCCTCGTCTCGTCGATGGTGAAGAGCGCACCCACAGGCAACGCCGACGCGCGCGCAGCGAACCCCCCACCGAAGAACTCGTCGTCCAAACTGGCCGCGACTTCCTCTTCGATCTCCAGGAGGAAATGCGGCAGCGTCACCGACACCAACTCACGTCCGATCTGCTTGGTGGCGTCCACGTAGAAGAGCAGCCGCACCCAGTCGTTCGCCAGCGCGCGCTGGAACGGGTGGAGCACCGCGCCGATCTGCGCACTACGAGTGGTCAGCAACACAGCCACTGCGACGTGCAGAAGCAGCCGCGCCGCGTGAAGCAGCGACGTCTGCATGGCTTCTTCCGCGTTGAAGAGGTAAAGCAGCTAAATTGCAAATAACTATTCTTCATCTGTCTAGATATTGAAATTTAGACAAACCTGAATGACTATAAGCGATATCCTGTTAGTTCCGCAGATGGGAGTGGGAAAGCCCGATGCGGACAGCAGTCGATGACGAGGCTGCGCCTCCTCCTCCGCCGCCTCTGTCGCCGCCACCGACGCAGACGACGACCACCATCGGCAAGTACATCGCTCGGTTTCGATACGAGAAGCCGCAGCCTCGCGAGGCGCGTGCGGCCGTGCAGAGGAGCGAGTTCTGGTGGACGATGTCCCCTCGATACGCGCGCAGTCCGTCGCCGCCGTCATCCTGGGCTTCCGGCGGCGCCTTCGACTTCCCAGAGACCGAAGAAAGTGAAGGCGATGAGCAAACGCTTCAAGAGCCAGCGGCGGACTCGAAGGATACGCAGGAGGGGGACGGTGAAGACGTGAAGAGCGTTGAAAGTGTGGAACGCAAGTTGCGGCGCCGATTGGGAGCTCCCAGCAGCGCAAATAGTCGAAGCAGCAATCACATAAGCCAATCGGTCGCTTCGCCATCAATAGAAGCGATGGCATCGTGGGAATCTTCCGACTGGCAGACTCTGGAGCTGGCGGAGGTCGACACGACGGAGCAGGCGCTGTCCGAAGAGGACGAAGAGGAAGACGACCCCGAAGAGGTCATTGAGCGGGTGCGCAGGCGTCTCGGTTGGAACGTCGCCCGCTCCATTTCGCGGCCACCGGCGTTTCATCTATCGCTGGAAAATACACAGAAACCTTCATTGAAGCCCCGACACCAGCAAAAGCCGCCACTGTCTCCCGTCGGGCCACTGCGAATGGAGCCGTTCGGTAGTCGTGCCCAGAGCAGCTCCACGTGTAATTGGGGGTCACCGGTACCAGTTCGTGGACGTGGTGACCAACACGCAGATCCAATGTCGCTCTTGGAGACTAGCAGCGCCGTTGGACCCTCAGCAGAGACGCTGAAGAATGAAGGAGATGGAGAAGAATACCAATGGGAGGGGACATTGATCGATGGAGACGACGAGATGAAGCTTCCACTTGGCGATGACGTGATATCATCAAGAGGCAGTAGTGTCCATACTGTGGATCGCGGAGCGTGCTCAAGTGAGACTACGTCAGTAGTGGTGAACCATTTGCTGGTTGAAGCTGATGTAGCAGAGCAGAAGGGTGACAATACCAAGCGTCCACCCATCCGACTTAACGACCTGCATGAGGCAACGGCTATTTGCCCTAAAGAGACTTTGATCACCGGCGAAAAGTCAAGTGAACACGAAGGTCACCTAGGGGAAATAGCTGTGTCTGACGATTTCCAGGGTGGTGAAGCAATTGGCCATGTCCAAGCAAATCTTCCAGCGCTGCCGGCGGTAAGCTCCGTGCTATGGGACGCCATTTCGGACCCATTGGCATTGTCCACGTCCAGGCGTTCCCAACTCTCAACCTCCTCGTCGCGCAGCAGGGATGGCCGCGTACTGAGAGAGACGACAGCCACACTGGATAACCTCGTCAGCTTAGTGGTGCATTCATGGGGCGACTCCCCAGAAAGGGAATTAGAGAAAAGAGAGCAAGAACGAAAAGGCAGCAAGCCCCAGATCGAATATGGTGCTACTGTTGGCAACGATATTGGCGACGCTGTCGAGAGAAGTGCTGTGGTGGGTGCCACAAACGGTGTGAATGAAGAGAAGCCCAATGCAACAAGGGAAGAGGATTCCAGTGCTCAAGATGCGGTAGAATCGGCCCTGGAGGTGATGCCGCAGACAAGGGAAGCGTCTGCTGTGGGAAATGCTCTGGAGGTTCTCAAGATTGCACAGTTGGGAAACGATGCGAAGGAAGAAGCCGAAGAGGATGAATTACCCGGAGAGCAAGATGACGAAATCGTCCGGATGCTCCTCGAGCGGATTGCGCTTTTTGAACACGCATTGCGTCGCATCGACAGCTGAAAGCTATGGCTTTTCCCTCGGATCAAGATGGTATCATTCGTTTCTCCAGATGAGCCCTCTCTTTTCGGCCTCGCGGACTGGTATGATCTCCTTCCGCGTTGTGAACTTCTGCACTTGTGGCGTTAGGATATTGGTCGTCGACGGGAAGAGGAAGTCCTGAGCCTTGCCCGTCGTGGCACTTGAGGCCACGAACTGGTGGCTGTCGGTGGGACGCAGACTGGTGGCGAACGTGGCAGCTACGCAGCCGACGTATTCTTCCTGGTTGTGAATTGTGACAGGGGGCTTCTCGAGTAACACGCGCTTCCCACTGGGTAACGTTGCGTTCTTGACGATGCGAAGCGACTTGGAAGCCACGGGACCTCGCAGAATGTCGGCGATTTTATCCAGTTGAGACGGTTTCTCGCGCGGCAGACTGCAGATGTTCCCGTGCGCAAGGAACTTCAGCTGCTTCTTGTCGACCACGAGACGGCGCTCCCACTCGTCCTGCTCTTTCTTCAGCGCTTCCTCCATTTCAAGACGCAGGCCTTCGCCGCAGAGATGGACGCTGCGAAAATAGTCAGGGTTCACAGTACCATCGCCATTTGTCCCGCCGAAGATCATGTCTTTGGAGGGCAGCGTGGAAAACTTGAGCCCTCGAGTGCCGCTGCTCCCACCAGCCTCCCGAGAAACCGGCTTTGGGTGGTTGACGTTGTCAACAAACGGCTGGTGAAGGTCTTCGCAGCGAGCTGCACTGGGGGCGTTCACGTGCTTGTAGTATTCTGCCGGCTGGCGGGGAGCCGGGTAGACGAAGCCTCGCTCCGTCGTCCATTTCTTGCGCTGCTCCTGCTCCTCCGTTTGCTGCAGCGTCTCTGGCTTGATCATGCTAAGGGCAAGCGATTGGAACTCGCGGCTGTACGTGTACGTGTCATGCGAGTCATTTGCCAATCGTTTGCGTAGCTCTTCCTGAAGCGCATCCTGGGTCTAGAAGTTCAAACGGGGGCAAACACAACACATGCGAGTCAGGCGAGCTTCTCAGACCGCAACGCTTGCAATCTGACGCTAGGACAACGCACCCGGAGCTTTTGGCCGCTGTACATGTAGATCGGAGCCGTGGTCTGGTCGTCGAGCATCGCCGCAAGCTGTTTCTTTTCGATGTACTCCGTGAGAACTTGATCCGCCTCCTTTTTGCGCTCGAGAAGGAAGTTCTTATCGCTCCGATTGCTGCGCGACTGCTCGAAGCTGGCGTTCGTCGAGTCCGTCGGCGCCTTGAACGTCCTTGCGGGGTGCTTTCTACCCCTTTTCGCGTTCCCGACTGATGACGTGGACGGGTTTGACTCGAGCACCGAGTTGGAGGTGCCGGTGGTTTTGCCCGAGGAGCTGGAACCGCTTGTACCGTGGATGTCTTCCAGTGTGATGCTCTCGCCGTATTTGCTCTCAACCTCCAGCAGCATCTGGGCGGTGGGGAACAGATCGAGGCGCTTCACTTCAGCCAGACGTTGGACCTGCCGCAGATCGGCCAGTTTGGCCAGCGCTTGGTGGCAGTTCTCGGAGACCTTGGCTCGCATGTAGATGTCGGGTATCGTCATCAAGGCGGGGAGCGGGTAGCGCAGCTTGATGCGCTTCAAGTCAATCTCGAACGCCGTGTAGAGTCGCCGCGCGAACAACAGCGTGCCGTTGGCGAACACCCGATAGCCCTGCGGGTCATTGGGCGATTTCCGCTGCAGCTGTTCGTGCATGGCCTTCATGCCTTTGCCCGCGAGTCCCTCCAGGATGACCATGCGGAACTGGCTGTCAATGATTTGCGTCCCGGTGATAACGTCCATTACGCCGTTGTCACAGTCCAGTTTCTCGGATTCGGACAGTTGGTACGACCGAATGGGGACGCCAGGGAGCGCCTTGAGGTTGATGGCCGTCATGGCGTGCGTCACTTCCCCCAGCGTAGCGCTGTCCTTGTACGGGATGATCACAACCAGTCGCGAGAACTTCAGCTGTGGTGGGGGCTCAGGACCCCCCGGAACAGTTGACGCCGGAGACCCGCACCCCAATGGTGTTACCGACGCCCCCCCACTGTTCACACTCAAGACTGCGATTGGAGCTTGGAGAGCCACCTGAATGCTGACAGAAGTGCCGGTGGACACGTACGCGCCTGGTTCGCGGATCGCCTTTTCCAATGCCGTCAGGTCCAGAGTCGACGGCAGTTCGGCTTCTTCGCTGGAGGCCGCTGTCGTGCCGAGGGGGCTGGCACTCCGCTTCATTGCAATCACGTCCGCTGTGAGCTTCAGCGCCATGTATGGGCTGTCGCCTGCTGCTCTCGTAGCGCCCATGCGCTGCTTCGCTGTATTGAGCAGCTCAGTGAGGCGGAAGCTGACAAGTCCGTAAGGGAAAAGTCGGCGCGAATGAGCCAGCAGCGTCCTCCCATCTCTTCGGGCGATATCATCGACAATTGCCAACTCCAAAGGCTTGACGGAGGCCGGAGGAAGGTTTTCGTGAGAGGAAGCAGATACCGCTGTACTATCGTGTTGCTCAAGAGAGGGATCGACGCCAGTGGTGTACAGACTTTCCCACTTCGTCTGCAATCGCGCCAGCGTTTCTTCCTGCTTCAAATCGCGGTCGTGAATCTCCACAGTCATCGTCGAGTAGTGAAGCACGTCCAGAAGCTCGCAAGGTTCGAAGCGACCGCAGAGCAGCGTCACACTGGCGTTCCAATGAACCGTCTCGCCCTGTTGGAAGATAAGTCATGACACGCGATGAGCTGTAAAGAACGCGACGCTAGCTCAGGGAAGGGACTGACACAGTACCTGCTGTAGCGCTGGCGTCAGAAGAATCCGAGGAAGCGTGTGAGGCGGAGAGAGCGAGGTCGTCGTCGCACTGCTAGGCCGCGGCTGGAGCTGGTCGGGGAAAAAATGAATCAACGCGAACGCAGGTTTGCAGTACTTGATCAGCGGCGCATGGGGCGACGCCGTGCCGGAGCGTCGAGTGGCGACACCTGGCAGCCTTCGAGCTGTCCCGACGGTGATCGTGAGCGGGTTGAGCTTCTTCAAGAGGCTTCCCACCAGCAAGGGCCGGTCAACACTGACTCGGATGGCCAGGTACTTGAGCCCTGACGCCGATGGCAGCTGCCATAGACTCTTACCGGACGGGGGCCTCTCTCGCGATGGTTTCGGCGCGAACACGCCTCCACTCCCTGTCTCAAGATCAGTTTTCGATGACGAGTTGTCCAAACTGGACGGCACAGTCCACGTTTGCTCCACATGGAGTTTTCCGGCCAGCAAACTGCTGACGTCCATTTCGAAGAGACCGGCAAACGCTTTTGGCGGATGCTGCTGTGTTGGAAGAGCAGCTGGGACCACCGCAACAGGAGCTTTCGCTGCGGCCGGCTTGGCATCTTTCCCTGATGCGCGTGGGGTTCCATCTCCTGCCAGACCCGGGTGGTCAAACAGGAAAAATGACAAAACGGGATCGTCGTCAAGTGCCACGGCGAACGCCTCGGAGATTTCGACGTCGGAGAACGTCTGCTGGAAGCGAAGGACTGGGGCGGAGGGACTCTCAAAGTCCGCGTTCTCCTGCACTGGGGTCCACTCAGAGCTTGCGCTGATAGCTTGCGTCTGCTTCTTGGTGCCGTCCAAGAAACGGAAGCGGAATCCTGGAGCCACGAAGACACCCGTCTCCACAGCCGCGTCCACTTGCAGCGTGAAGGTGCACTTGCGCATCTCGGCCGCGTCCATCGCTTTGCGGAGCTCTCGGGCGCGTGTTGCTGGCGGCGGAAGCGGCAGTGAACGAGCGACCCCAGCGCTGAGAATAACCAGGAGCCGACGATAAATAGAAGGTCCGACCGAACCCTTGCTGACGCACCCCACTTTGTAGCCATTTGGCTGAAGCCGCCAGTGTACATTCAGCGACAAAAAGATTGGCCTCGGTGCCGGTGTTGTCCGATCCATTCCGACCCATGCCGGGTAAAAGCGTTTTAATCTTGGTGCAACAGTTTCAGGCGAAACTCCCCGACTAATCGGCTCCTGTTTGCTCCTCAACCGCGCGCATTGAGCAGATCTCGCAAGGAGCTGTCGCTGAGGTATTTGCGGACAGCGACAAGCGCCTCCAGCTGCACGGAGCGCAGGAACTCGCCCCTGAGCTTCTCGAGCCGGCCCAGCTGCTGCTGGGCGCCTGGGACGCTCGTGTCCACGCACTCCTCCGGGGTCAGTCTGGGGTTGATGAGGCGAGCAAAGTGGAACATCTTGCAGTTGCTGAGCTTCTTGAGCACGCGCATGTCGTCGCTGTGCAGCTTCTTGCCGATGAAGCCGCGGATGCTTTGACCGTGGCACAGTGGGATGGTGCCGCTCTCGATGAGTCGCAGTAGCTCCAGCGTGTACTTCTCCTCCTCGGTCTTCCAGCGGCCTTTGCGCAGCGGACACATGAGCGAGAAGATGCTGTTGGAGTCGAAGCCCACGTTCAGGAACGTGGCCACCCAGTCGATCTCGTCGTGCCGGTTGCGCACCAGCGTCTTGGCTTCCAGCAATTCCCTCGACTGCAGCAGCAGCTTCGTCACTGGCGACGCCTCGCGCTGCTCTACGTCTTCGCATCTGGATGGGGCTGGAGCGATTCTGTTAGTAGCCGCAGCAGTCTCCGTGGGTTTGCCACGGCGATCGGCAGCGCTAGTGCGAGCACTGAGGCTGGGAAGTGAATGAGTGAACTCACGCCCATTGCCGTGCCGATGCGGCCCGAGCATGTGGAGATCGGCTGGCTCCGCGTATGCCGCATCCCTCGAGCGCACGAGCGAAGAAGACGTTTTCGATACGTCTGCGCTGCGCTCAGGATCATAGCGCGACTGTAGTGGGAAAGGGGGACGCCTCTCCAGCTCCGTTCGGACGTGGTTGTGGACTGGATACACGTCTCGGAGGCGCTGCAGCGGATGAGACTGGGGCTGGTTGTTACTGGTGCTTCGGCGTTTCCTGGGCGCTTCAGGATGCGGCGGGCGGTAGCGTCTCGTCGTGGGGACCTCAGCGGAGACGTGCATCTCGTGGATGTGATGCGAATCGACTTGGTGCAAGTACAGTGCACTGCGCTCGGTGACGTCGTGCTGCGTCAGCATCTGACCTCCTGCCGACTGATGCGAGTGCTGCGAGCCCTGCTGCAGGAACTGCGTGGGCCGCTTGGCTCGTATATGATGGCGGTGCACATTGTGAGATGTGGGAGGTGACGGAGCGACTCCGAGGCCACGAGCCAAAGCGGCAACGCGGTCGCCAGCAAATGAACCCGCGGCGGGCGGATAGGCAGTGCTACCCAGCGGAGCGCTAACACTGGCGCTTGGGGTGCTGTAGAGTCTCGAAGGCGGTTCCCGACCAGCAGCGAACGCATACTGCCGCACCTTCGTTTGCTGCTGCTGCTGCTGCTGCTGCGAGATCAGAGCCGTATACTGCGCGAGGTCACGCCGTGTCGGAGGCCACGCAGGAGCTCCCTCACCAGAGACAGCCAAATCGGCAGCAGCAATGCCGGAAGACGACATCAACTGATGTTGGCGCTGCTGCACTGCTGGCCTTTCAACCACAGAGCGCGTTCTCTTCCGAGCGCTGGGGTAACCTCCATCGTCTAGCCTTTCGCCAACCACATGCGACACGGCAGCTTCCATTCGGTCTCCTTCACTTCCGCTGCGGTTCAATAACGAGGCGATGCGCGGCAGTCTCGGTGGGGTCGAGGTCGCGCCCTGACGGATGCGGACGCCGCTGCCGACAGCGACGCGCTTGCCGAGATGCGTCTCATTCGTGGCCCCCTCTCGCTCCTCCCCGCTCCACTGCAGTTGCCGCTGAGGGTGGAGACTCTGCTCATTCCACGGCGGCTGACGGGACACGCCTCCACTTCCAGACCGACGCATCCCCGCGGCCGGCGGAGGTCTCGCTGAGGCCACGAAGGGCGGGTAGAAGAGATCCATCTGCGACGGCGAAGGCGGCCAGGAAGCAACGCTCTGGGCCCTCGGAGTCGGCGGCGTTTGCTTTTATCTCTCGGACTGGGGGTGCAGGTTGGGGAAGTGCTGACAAAATGTGCGCGCAGAGCGGCTGGTTTTGTCAGAAATGCTATCGTTTGAGCATATCCGATGTTCCTCATCTGCAGCTTGTGCTGAATTTGGTATGGCTGATATTTTCATTCCTTCCAGAAAATGTATTGTTAGCATCAGATGACGGAGTTCTGGAACCCGACGGAAATACTATTACTTGCGCTCCCTGCGCCTGAGTGACCACGCTTGCCAAGCAAGCTCGTTGCGCTTGGTATTGAAAGCAGAAGATCTCTTCAGTAAAGAGCTCGATTTCGCCTTCAGCGGAGGCAGAAAATCAAAGAGAGAGCGGATTCGAGTAAACGTAAGGACACGTAATTCTCATGCCCATATTGCTTAACGTGTGAGCTGTTCACGGCCGAACATAAATCGAGGCGAACGCATTATACCAAATTTATTATCTTTGGCTTTTCAGAAATAAGGGTCAAATAGTAATTTCTGAAATACTAGAAAACTCACAATATGTTTGAAAAATAAAAATCCTGTTCGCTTATACGGGTTTAAAAAAATTTGTTTGGTGTCTAAATTTAGTAGGTTCAAGCACATCAGCACGTTGAAAAGGAATAGTTTTTGAGTATTCTGTTTAATAGACACATTGGCTAGCACAAACTCGCGCTGTTTCGCTGAAGCAAGAGCTCAGTTCGCGCCAACTCCGCAAAAGCGCTTGATCACAGCTCCGCCAATTGCCTGCCAATTGTTGTGGTTCTGCCAATGGCGAGCTAGAAGCCATTTCTACTTTGGGTTCGTAGCATTGCCTTTCTACTGCAGCGAGCTCCTTGCTCAAGTCGGCAGTGAAGGACTTCATGACCATACATTCGTTGAGATCATTGCAGTGCCTCCAGGAGCAACGATGAAAGCTCACCGCCAGCGCTTTCTGCTGCGAGCTGCGCAGACTTTGTTCCTATGAGTGACCACATCAATACTGTGTTCTTCGTGCTATCGCCACACGTTCTCGTTTCACGTGGAGGTGACAGGACATGCCCATGGGGTGCTAAAACCTCGAACCGCAACGTAAGAACACTGCATTTTTCGAGCTATCAGTTTCCAAAGCTTTGTGGTGGAGTGCCTTCCTTGGAAAATCTCTCGGACGCTTCACGCACAAAGCGACGTCGCCCCTTGTCTGGCTGCGTCGCGTTTCCCCGGGACTTGACTATCGTAATTCCGGCGGACGGTGTTGTGGGATCGTGCTTGAGCGGATCCTGAGGTTGGGTGGCAGGCGCGAGGATTAGCGTCTCACGCTGCCGGTTGTCTTCTCTCCTTCTTCCAGATCGCGTGGGGCCCTATAGCTTGCCTCCACGTGTCCGTTCCTTCGCCAGGTCGCGCTTGAGCCCTATCGATTGCTCTCGCG
>MBAC02009644.1:0-48963 GCA_001712635.2 Nothophytophthora sp. Chile5
CGCGTGAACGGTCATCATACCCGCCACTGGCGCTTCCGTGGCTGCTGCCACCGTATCCGCCACTCCGACTCTGGTCGTAACCTCCCGACGCTGACCCTCCATAGCCACCACGATCACCATAACTCGATGAGCTGCCACTGTAACCACCCGAGTGGGAGCCTCCATAGCCGCGATCGTCGTAGGCCGCGCGTTCACTGTAACCGCCGCCAGTGCTGGCGCCATAGCCGCTACGGGAGCGGTCGTCGTATCCGCCACCACCGGAGGACGCATATTCTCCTCCGCGGCTAGAGTCCGCGTATCCTCCGCCGTATCCACCCGAGCCAGAAGACCCAGTATAGCCGCCTCCGCGGCTGTAATCCTCGTATCCGGACGACGAGCGGGAGGCGCCGCTCGCGTAGTCGCCTCCACCTCGCGAGTCGTAACCGCGCTGGTCATATCCACCAGCGCCACCACTACCGCCGCCGCGCGAGTCATAACCACGCTGGTCGTAGCCGCCTGCGCCGCTGCCATTCCCGCCGCTGCTCGGGCGATTCGGGTCGTCGTAGCCGCGGTTCGGGTCGCTCCCGCCGCCGCCGCCGCGCGAGTCGTAGCGGCGTTGATCGCCGTACCCGCCACCTCCGCCGCCGCTGTCCCGATAGCTCATCTAGTTGCCGGCCTGGTCTTTCCCAGCGTCGCTTCGTTTTCCGCTTCTTATTCTGCTTCTCTTCTTCCACTTGCGCGCTTGAGCTCTGGTTGCGGACTGGCGGGAACGGCTTCAAGGGCGCGCGAGGCCTGGGGAGGGAGGATCTTTTCGCACACTCGACGGAAAGTTGCAAGTTGAGGGTGGGAAGTGACGGGGGCCATTGGCGACCCCAGAAAGAGAAATACGCAAAAGATGGTACGTATCTTAGGCTGCACTTGTCGATTTTTACAAAATTGCAGATTGCAGACATATGCTTTTTTAATGATGCAGTGTTCTAAAATACGACAAGCGCAGCACCAATATTTAACAGGCAATGCCAGTCGAAAATGGGCCGATTTGGGGGAATCCAAAGTTGAGTATATTCGGTAATACGATGAAAGCAGTGCCATCGGAAAGCCCATTATCTGGGATTCTGGCGTCCGTGTGTCCTTGCCTGCTTGATACAAGCGCGCCAACAGCACGCCTTCGACGATATGGCCGCAGCGCTTTTCAAATGTTTCTTTTTAGATTTTCAAAAAAACTCCAGAAAGTGTTATTCTGAAGGGAATTGCCACCAGCTGTACTAGACTTTGTATGCCGCAACTTGTGCCACTTTCGAATATACAACATATAAGCTCTACATTTAGGTCGAAAACCCAGTATGAAAACGCGTATCACAATAACCATGTAAATCCACGCATAGCCGCTTTAGCACAGTCATGTAGCCGGCATCATGGTGCTGTCCTGAAAAAAGCAAATCGATTGAGCTGTAGTATGACAGCGAGTCACACTGGCGGCGAGTGGCCAGCACTCGGGCGAGTGCTGATTGACCTGACTGGCGAGTGACGATCGGCTGTGAGAGCCAGTGCGACAGCGTGGAGCCGTGCGACGGCGGTGTGTAACGCCGGAAGTGCCAGGAGAGGGTTCGAAGTGGCTACGGCCACCAGAACACAGGTAAGTGGTGGAAGTTGGCGGCGGAGAGTGCGACGATTGGAGATCGTGGGAGGACGAGACGGCAAGGAGAGGCGAGGCAACGGAGATTAAGGCGAGACGACGTGCGGGGGACGCAAGGAGTCCAAGGCGCACGAAGCGAAGAGGTGGCAAGGACTGAGCGGCGCGCGACACAGAGAATCGCGGAGAAGGAAACTGGAGGCTGTGGCGGGGAGGGGGGGTTGGCGAAAAGGGGGTCTCACGACCATTGGTGTGCATGCTTAGGCCAGGAAGGACTTAGTGGTAGATAGGAGGTGTGAAGGTGACCGGTTTCGGCTCAGTTGCAGTTTGGACTCGAACGAGATCGAACTAAGGCTAAAGAGAGAACGAGTAGCGCACGGTTGGCGCACAAGGACGCGGGTGGTAAGGTTCAGTACTACGGTAGGGAAGCCGGCTGAACGAGCCACAAGCACCTGAGCGTACGGTAAGTCGGGGGTCGAGCCAAGGATAGAGAGAGGAGCGCTGGTGTGTCTTAGTAGGCGAAGGATCAGCGGAGAGATGTCGCTGGGGCTCCGGGGGTTAGGCTTGTTTGTGTCCCCCTGGCTGTGCATCTGTGGGGAACGTTTATGTGTGTCGATGTCTGTTTACGACGTGCATGTCGAGTGAGTGAACCTTGCGGCAAACAGCCACCAGCTGGTAGAGTCCGCCTCTGGTTGGTCGCCGATAATGTATGTTCCTCTGCTATTGCTATATACCAGTTCGGAACCGGTTATACATACTGTATTGTCTTTACCACCACCGACGGCCCCATGATGCGGCCAACGCTTGCAGAGAAATTATCGGATTTTATAGCTTCTGAGATGTCACCAAAACGCTCCTCCTTTTCAGGCATTGCCTGGTAAACAAAGCCGTGCATTCGCTCGAAGAAACTCTGAATTTTAGACGGTTGTATTGTATTATTTATGGCGATCCGGCCCTCCGAGCTTCCAACAGTCTTCCAGTCGCCACTGGAGACCAGGGACAGGTAAACAGGAGGTGCTTTTGTTTCATCACCCAACTTGTTCTTCGGCTTATTTGCTCCTGCTTCCTGGGTCTTCTTTGGCTTCCTCGCTTCTTCTTGCTCCGGTAAGTTTGGGACTGACTGCTATCCAGCATTCTCGTTCCTACAGCTTGCTTCCTAAACATGCAGGACATCCATATGGAGGTGTTCGGTTTCGGGGAGCCCCTCCACTCCTTGAACTGCAGTGTTCTTTCTCGGCAGACCTTCGTGCTATTTGCCACCAGAACACTCTTGTGGCTGGAGCGTCCGCACGACGCTCGTCCCAGTGTCGCCGGCGCGAACTCTCTTGTGGTCAAAGTCGCCAGATGACACTCGCCGCTTCGCAGTGTTATCTGCGCCTCCAGCTCCCTTCCCACTGCTTGGCATTCTGCATTCCGGATAACGTGACCAGCGTCTCGCCAGCCGCCGTTTTGTCAGTGCTCACAATCCAACATTATTGCTAGTAGCGATGTGGTTGATCCACTACTTCTAAGCGACAGCTTTCGCTCATGACGGCACAGCTGCGTGCCCGATATTCAATGCAAATGTGCGTAGTGTTGGTCTGCGGTGCTTTAGACGGCAATACATGTTGGTGTGCTGTTTATTTTGGCGCCTCCAACATCAGCATAAGCTAGTATGCGCCGCCTTCCAACTCAGTTGATCCGGTGCTAGTGCTGGGCTCCCTCGGTGGATCACGATTGCAGTTGACATTGATCTGTGCCCACCTGCGGCAACTACAGTTGATGGTGGACTGCAGTATCTCCTAGGATCCTTCAAGACCAGCTCCTAGACTGTGCTGCACTGCTACAGAAGCAGCAATTTGCTTCTATGTGGCAAAATTCAATAAAAGCTACTGCTTTTCATAATTTGAGGGCGTTAAATTTGTACACCGAGCCATTAAATTCCGAACCCTTCACGCGACATGCAGCTCCGCCAGACTCTCGTGATTGGCTCGATTGCTTAGAAATTTACTGCAACCGTTTGTAAACTACGTTGCATGTTATCCGTGCGCCAACACGGTAACATTCACGTAATTTATCATGTTGGACGGGTATTAATTCTTGTAAGGTTGCTGTACTATGTTTTAACTGTATACTTAGTGAACCTGTAGCTTCCACGTTACCTCAAAAACCTAATTTGCAAGGGTTATGCTTCTTCTCCTGAAATCGGGATCGTTGATTAACTCTGAAATACATTTCCGATAACAAATATTATTATACGTGTAATCTGCAATGTTGTCAAACAAGACAAGTAAAAATTGTTTGTCAAACTTCTGATTTGTTGGAACTCCAACACAAAAAACCGGCAACGTTTTTTATTTGCAAACGTGAGGTAAGGCACGCAGCTAAATCTCTCTATTTTCGCTTTTCAAAGAACTGTATTCCAGATCGAGAGTATCGTTTTCTCTGAATTTAGCCATGCGGTTTAGTGACCATTGGGACGTTTCGTTCTTCGGTTAAGGTCATAATTCTCTATATTTCGTGTCAGTAAAAGCAAGCGGATTCCAACTACCGAGAGTCAGCATTGCGCGCGGAGTCCCTGGGGTTTATGAAGTACGCTATTCAGTTTTCTGATGATAACGATGGTGACATATATACTTCTCACACCTAGGATCGCTGGTGCTCCGCCGACACCAACAACAACCTCAATGCCTTATTTTATCCAGTGACACCAGACATTTGACGCGGTACGCTTCAGTTCGCTGTGCCGGATCGTGAGACAGATGGCAAATGTACCTGTTAGCCTGCTGCCAGCCCAGAAACTCGTGGACCACCACCACCCCCCTCCCGGTGACAGCAGCCCACTGTGAGTGCGTTCGCCTCGGTCCTCCAACGACACCAGTCCCCAAGTCAAGTCCGTCTCCCAGCCATAGCACCGGATCAGAAGGCAACAACATATGATCGATTGGATTAGTATGCATCCGACATGGTTAAAGCGAACAAAATATAAATTTATCGGCTTCCTTGGTCTGCTGTGTGATCTGAACGGATACCATGTATGTCAGTCTCGACTTTAGTTTCGCAGGTCCATCTTCCCAATATTGCTCCTTCCTTGTCCCGCGAAGGTTACTTGTTTGATGGGCTTTCTCGTGATATACACCGCAAATCCATGTGATGAGTTTGAAGAGGTGGCCCCTTATATGCCCCGGTCCGCGACATGCCGCACACTAGACAAAATTCTGGCAAATCTACGAGATACACTTAGACACCGCCCAAACCCACGCAAGCACATTCTGTGCAGTGCTATTGTGAATAAGAAAACACAAATCAGCCTTAACCCTTATTTTGTACAGGAAACAACTTTGTACGTGCCTCCAGAACCAACATATTCTTTGTGCATTCTGGCGAATCTGGACCATCGCCGGAGATGATCGCTGCAGCTGACTCCCTTTGGGGTTATTCTTGTATTTCGTGCCGAAGGATGTGTGGAAGCAGCTTGCGAAGGAAACTGGCCGCTACTTCAAGCAGAACCTGACTGTGCTGGTGGACTGCATGTACGAGCGGCAGCGGAAACTGAAGAATAAATGCGAAAGTAGACATTCGAGGCGGAGGCACGGAAGCTGGACGTGAAGCCCCATGAGTTGCTCGTGTGCATCAGGTTGCTGATTGATATGTCTGCATAAGCGTCTATTTTCGTGACCACTAGGCGACGACATCCGTCGAAGCGGTTCCGGCAGGAACATTTGGCCAGTTCATGCAACGGAACCGCTTTGCGGGCCTGATGATGAATCTTCACTTCACGAATATCGCTGACCCCAGATCAGCCACGGATCGCGCTTGGAAGATGCGCTCCGTCGTTGCCTACATGCAGTGGGCATTTCGCAGTGGCTACTCTACGCCACCGATTCTCGCCTTCGACAAGGCCATGATCCCAAGCAGAAGTCACTTCAACGGGACACGACAGTTATGAGCAGAACACTACTAAAGTGGGACTTTCCCCTTGCCCCACTTCAACATTCAAAGTGACTCCAGTGCAGCGACAGAAAGTGGCAAAAGTGGACCATACAAATTTCTAGTATTTCTGCCCTACTGGGTGGCGACCTCAACCAACCGCTGCCACCGCTTCGAGTGGAGAACTCCTTCAAGAGAGAGATCGGTTAGTCCAGTTCGCTTGTCAGTCTTCTCGCATCCAATGAGTGAGAGTGAGGGCGTGGATGTTGCTGCACGCGACGACGCAGAGCCTCGCCACGGCTCGTATGACTGTTGACTGCTGCTCGTTCGGTAGGGTCGGCAAGTTCTCGAACACCCAGGCGCCCACGCTCTGCGTGTATGCTAGTGCAGTCGAATGTGAAATGGCGAAGGCGCCAGCAACGTCATGCGATCTTGGGTCTAGCGTTTCGGTTTGATCAGATGAGAGAGAGCCGATGACGCCAGTCATTTTGCACAGTTTTTTTTTTTGCTGGAGACCAACAAATCGATCATGCTGTTGCTGTACGAGAGTTGAAAGTCCTTGCAGAGAGACGAATACTTCGTTCGTCGCTTTCGCCACTTCACGCATAGCACCGAGAAAAATCCACCACACGAGATTCGGATCGCACGTTGCACTGTTAGCACTCAGATACTCGCGCACCCGGAAACCATTGCTGTACAGCCAGTCGACGACGGCGAACATTGACAGCCAGCGTGTGTTTGACACCTTCGGGCACGTCGTCTGCATTTCTGATATCAAATTGTACTGCCGACGCAAGTAGCCGATGAGTGCATACAGCTTGTCCAGATATCTCCCCTGGAGGTCTTGTTCGAATGTGATCTGCATTTTCAGATCGAGTTGGTGCAATCCGCACCATACTCGAGTCAGTGGGGACTTTGCCTCACCTTCAAATCAAGTCACAACGCCCTTCACGCTACCGATCATTGTCGCGGCACCGTCCGTCGACAAACCAAAACGTTGCTTGCGCCAGCTTGGCAGTAAGGCGGCCAGAAAGCGTTCGACGAGCTCAAAACTGTTCTCCCCAGTGTGTCGACTGTGCAGTGGAAGCGCAAGCAGGTGAAAGTTGTGTAGACGCCCGCCGGTTGAGAATCGGCATCGAACATCAACGTACGATTTCCCTTGATGCGTTGCCGAGTCGGGAGCAAACGAGATGGCCCATGAAGCTGGGAACAGACTTGACAAGCGCTGCAGTGAGACAGCGCATACAATGCGAGCGCAGCGGGCCGCCACCTCTTCCGTGCACCCACGAAATCGTCCAATTTCAGTTCCTTCCTTCACATCGTCCATTAGTCCTGATAGCATGCGGAAACTGGCACCACGACTCATGAATCGTAGAGCAAGACGGAAACGCGACGGATACTTTTCGGTGATGTGGTAGTTGTCCTTCTCGAGCTTGAACACCGCGAGAGCTCGCTGGCGACTCTCACTGTTCTGACCCACATCGTCTGGGTGAAATAGAAGATTGCCAATGATGACCTTGACTATGGGAACAGAGATCACAAACTCGAGCGGCCGCTCGCCTTCGAACGTCGCCGGGAGAGTCTCAACGTACGGAACCACGACAGCTGGCCCTGTCGGTCGCCGAGAGCGCTTGGTACTCCTCCCATTTCTTCGGGTGCTGGGACTCGTGATGTTTTGCAAACAAATCACAGCGAAAAAGCCCCTTGTTCCACATTTTCTTCGTCGACACGGCAGCCCGTGCTTTCCCCGTTGATACAATCGTTGTTGGCCCTACCTCGCGTCCAAAAGTGAGGCAAAAACGACAGGAAACCGTCTCGACAGCACGGCTCGTAGCATTCACAGAGGCAATCTTCAATCCGTACTGCTCCACGTGGTGAGCGACAAAGGTGTCGCCCCTCTTGGCTCTCTTCGTCCGCTTCTTGGCTGGTTCTCCACCAAGCGTCGTCTGCATACTCGTGGTGCTGTAGTCGTTGCGCGGTGTCGATAATGTTGCTGTGAGAGAAGCAACCAAGAGCAACACAAGGAGTCTCCTTGTCCTCACTTTGAACTCAGTTTAGCTCAAGCTCCAAAGTGGTAAAGTGGGTTTCTGTACCCATTTTCCCACTTTAGTAGTGGTCTGGTTATGAAGGAAAACCGCACATGTGGGGGGCGAAAGTTATTCATGGCGTGTTGTGCCACCCCAGACTACTGACTACTGTCTGCGGCACGTCTACCCTGTACTGTGAGCGTTTACATGTGTATGAGTTCGTGTCTGCATGTGCGCTTGCATTGCCCTGCGTTGTCTGCATGTATGCATGCTTGTTTTTTTTTGCCGCAGCGCTCTCATCGGTGTCGCTGATTTGTGAGTGTGACTAAGTTAAACACGTGTGACACAGTACCATATCTTCCCGACCGTGCACGTGTCGAAGCTTAAGCTGGTCCGCGACGACTCAGTTTGCCCAGTGATCATATTGAATGTGGATACAACGGATCGCTTGGACTTTGACGAAGTTCTTCTCCCGGGCGACAGCTGGATTCGATATCTGGATGAAGACGAATACGAGGTGGATTGTATCACCTATATGAGAACGGGGCGACGGACAAGGTGTGGTCGCACATATCGAGATTCCTCGTGTATTGAAAGGGCTACGACGAACCTAGCTGGATCGACGAAGCAAATCTGAATTGCGGCGCGCCTCTGCACGAGGGATCAGACGATTCTACGTGATGCGGCCGCAAGAGGAGGAGTGAAGAGTGGATGCATGATGATGAGTTGGTCGTGATTGTGTGGGAAGTTGAAGGATTAATGAGGTGGCCATAATCTGGGAGAAGGGTTTGCATGTGAGTGAGTGATGAAGATCCATGCTGGAGAAGGGTGGATCTTAAAGGGGGGAATTTCTTAAGAAGGCGAAGAGGAAAACGAACGAGGAGATCTGCGTGGGAGACGTAAATGCATATGTTGACGCAAGATCAAAGCCGATCAAAAAAGAAGACAGTCAAGATCAATGACAAGAACCTCGCACGATCGATAGGTAAACGGTCTTGCAATATCATCGGCAAGACATGTGAATTAGTGGTTACGCTATGAAAAAGCTAGGAGGAAAGTGTGACGATGGGCCCAGTATTTTGACTGGGTGTCAACCCTGAGTCCGCCTAGAAGTCAGAACCTGTTGCCCAAGTCGTCTGAAGCTGTTACCCAAGTCCAGACTGCCTCCTAACTCTGGGCAGCAGAAGCTCAGAGTTGGATGGCTATCGACAGAGTCTATCGAAAGTTCGATGGTTCCATGGAAACTGCAAAATTCCATGAAAAGACGATCGCCAGTATCCTGATGGTATCCTCAATGTTCTATCGAACAACACAGCGACGGCGTGGCAAAGAGTGCAACCTATTAGGAGACAACATGGAGGTGTGAGTTAAGCCTGCGCGAGACCGGAAGGCTTCCGAACCCTCTACATTTTAACACAGAATCCTTTTCACCATCAAGTGCGCAAGTATTCTCACAGAAACTCAAGCCTATATAGACAAGTGGTCCGAGCTCCGGCGCGGATCTGTCTATTCCATATTCTATACAGCGACTGTATTGTGTTGCTGTATATTTCATATTGCCTGCGCCGATTGGAAGTTCATCGGTGTGGAGAGTGTTGCCTGTCTGTATCGATTGGATTGTATTGGTACGACTGGTAGTGGTTTGCCCGTGGCGATTGTATTATATTGTCACGGAAAACTGGGAAAAAGGCAGAGTGATTCCGAGCGCGTGAACCGCTGGTGTGTGTAAGTTCCTGGGATTGATTGAGTGTCCTTGATTCGAACTGTTTGACTCGATATCCCGGCCCTGATCTAAGCCGTGAAGCGTGTGATCGTTGTTTGACGTGTCCTTAGCCAAATAAAAGAAAGAAAGACTGGTGCACGTGGAGAGAGCGAGAAGAGAGGAGTGTGAAGAGTGTGTGAGTGTGTGAAGGGTGAGGGGACTCTGGGCGTGGTCTTGGAAGTCTGAGCTTACGCTGGGATCTCTGAGCTTTGTATTGGAATTCTGAGATTGGTCAGTGTAGTGGCGTTCTGATTCACAGGCTTGATACGTAGCCTAGATCAAAAGAACCACTACTACTTGGATACACATTGTGAACACCTGACCGGCAGTGTACTTGTATACATTTTCTGAGATACACTGCGTGATACGATCTGAGCTTCATAGTTCTGGTCGTACGCCTAGAATCTGAGTTGCGTCTCCAACGCGATTTGGCCATCCGCCTTATCTCAAAAGCATCCCGCATTGGATCACCGAGGAGATACCTGGCTGATGAGATCCGGGCGACTATGTGGGCACAAACTTGTCCTTGAGCTGCGGGATCGACGTGAAAGGGCCGTTGTTGTCGTCGACGCCCACGTCGCTGGCCGTCAGATGGCTGTCGTTAGCAGGTGATTTCACTGAAACGGTCATGGAGATGTCTTGGGCAACTTGAGCGGCCGTGGATCGGTTGGATCAACGGATCCTGCTGATCCGGAAGCAAGGGGAGGGATCGAGAACGCTTGGCAGACCCGTTCGCTGAAGACCCTTGGTTTCCCAGGACCGAAGGAAAGTTGGCGAGAAGTTGCTTCACATGATTTCGCTCGAACCCAACGGTGTCCCGTTCGGAGCGCAAGCCGTCTCGCTCGCTCTAGATCTTGACGCGAGAATCGTGGAGCATCGCGCGGCGTCTGGTCCATCCTTAGCTAACAGGACCACGAGGTCCGGAGGGTTCATGTGGCCGGCGCCAGATGGAAGAGTCGTAGGTGTTCCATGCGGAGAGGAGCTTGGTGTCTCTGTTACCGACGAAAAGCGGAAATGAGCGGCCACGGGATCCAAGTGGCGGACTTTCCAAACCGAAAAAAATCGCTCGTTGCCATCAGGCTACATGTGCCCAGATCACGCCGTTAATGCCGGCTGCCACGGCCGAGGTGTTGGATCCTCTACCAGAGATCCCGCTGTGCAACTAGTGTGCACGCAGCGCCGCTCAAAGACCTACATCTGCGCAGCGGGTCGTCACAGCTGGTTGTCGGACATTCGATTTATATGGGTTCGCGAAGGCGGCCTTCTCCTCGTTGGCCACTCCACCGATATGTGCTTCGCCGACCATCTTGGACGCATCGCTGAATCAGCGGGCAAATGATAGATAGAACATCCTGGAAAGTGTTGCGCTCCCTTGAACATGTTCTCACGTGCATGTTCAAAAACTATTGAGTTTTGATGTATTTTGTGCAAACATCAGCCGGATTTCAGTAGCAGTTGCGTGAAAATGGTATTGACTTTCCGCCTTTAGGTATTTTATATATAATACCGTATTTTGGCCAGTTCATACAGGCATCGCGTGTTAAAGCATACTAGTAACGGATAGGGGACATTCCAAAACATAAGTTTTGTTTGATGCATAAACAGCCCATTTAAACGCTATTCTGAAGACAATAATTGTTAGTACAATTTTCAGGTGCCAGCAACAAGTGTCCATTTGGGTGTTCTTGATTGGTTGAAAAAGCGAGCGAATCGACGACCACAACGAAAGATACGGAAATATTTACAGTTCTAGCTGCATACGCGGCGCTCTTGGCATTATCCCAATCTTTCTGCGAGGCGAACAGCGTTGGAAAGCGGCAAACGACGATGGATCTGGGGAGCAAGGACAAGTACCATGGCTCGTAAGTGGACGTTGGAACGGCATCTCCGTGCGCTACTCCGCTCGACGCCCCCCTGCATGTGCCTTTCAGCCTCTCATCCGCGTTTGATGGCGTTTTACTCGGGCGTTTCGATGGACAACAGGACGTTTCTGACGACGCACAAGAACAACATTGCGCTGTGGTCGGGCTTCTTCGTGGTCGTGCTCTTCTGCTACCACCTGTTTAGCGATGGAGACTTCTCCTTCCTCATGGTTGGTCGTCCTTGCTGTGTATAATGGGGAGGCATGTGGCTGTGGAGAGTTGAGGGTTCGTGCTGATGGGTGATGACTTTGGCTGCGGTGTCTGTAGACGATGGGTTCGTTCGTGCGCGCGTTCGGCTTCGCGTTTTTGATCTTCAAGGCGTTCTCGCAGCGCTCTGTGGCGGGCCTGTCGCTGAAGACGCTGGAGCTGTACGCGTTCGTGTTCCTCTTCCGCTTGAGCTCCATCCTGCGCTACCAGGGCTACCTGCCGTACGACCGGAGTGGCGACTGGCTGTATTCATTCCTGGAGATCACCGCGCTGGTGCTGTGCTGCGGCGTCATCTACCTGGTGACCATGCGCTTCAACTCTACTTACGAGCTGCGCTACGACACCTTTGGGTGGCTGCACCTGCCCACGGAGCTGGGCGGACTCTACATCCTGCTACCGTGCATCCTGGTCGGAATGGTTCGTGGGCTCATTTGGGTTTTGCCTCTGCTGATGTCTGAAGCCAACTGATGTCGATACTTAACTTGTGCTCTTGCAGCTGATCCACCCCAACTTGAACCGCAACTGGTTTTCCGACGTCGCCTGGACGATTGCGCTCTACATTGAGGTTCGCTTGTGGGATTTTATAGCTTGCTCCGCTCCTCTGAGATGGTTCGAGAGGGCTCACAGTGTAGGATTGGTGTGAACTTGCTGTTTTCTGGTGCTTCTGTAGGCCGTGGCGATCCTGCCTCAGCTGTTCATGTTCCAGAAACGCGTAAGTAGTGGGATGTGCTTGCAATTCTGTGTGTTTGGGACTGCGAATTCTCACTCGAAGGCTTGTGAATCCGTTCGATGCTTGTCTTCTTGGCGACGTAGGGTGGCGGTGCGGTGGAGTCGTGCATCTCGCACTTTGTGTACGCGTTGGCCTTCGGCAGCTTCCTGCACCTGGTGTTTTGGTTTTCGTCGTACCATGAGCTTGGCGAGAAGGACGCGGGGCAGCACGTGGGCTACACGGTGATCTTCGTCCAGATCGGGCACATGCTGATGATGGCGGATTTCCTCTACTACTACTTCAAGAGGTACCAATCTTTGCCCATTATTGACTGAGGTATTTCGATGGCGAGAAGCGTACTCTTTGTTCTCACTCGTATGTGTATGTGCGTGATCCGGATTCAGCATGAAAGAAGGAGGCCCGATGATGTTACCCACCCACGGAGCCTACCAGGCCTAGTCAGCGGCGAGTCGCGGAGACGAGGGAGGAATGAAGAAGAGGAAGGAAGGAGAAGGAAGTCATTGCGTGCTGGATGCGAGCAGGAAGCAAGACACAAGAGGAGAAACACTAAAGACACGAATGGCAGGGTGAAAAGTGACACGTGAGTGGAACCTTGGGCTTGCGAGGTGGATTGAGTTGAGGATAGAGCCTGCTTGGCAGCGTAAAACACATTGGCATGCAGAGGCAAAACCATAAGACCGCCTCGCGCATTTATACGAACGCCAAACGCGACGAGGCAACGCGAATCTTGTCCAGAGATCAGGGAAACCAGCCGGTTCTGGATCAGACCGGCGGTTTGCGCCGTCGACAGTGTGAGTCATGATGATGACACTGCGTCACGTGGATACCGTCTACCAAAGCAGCCACGTGATGTCGGAGTGCTTACAGACATCACCAAACAAGAACTGAGCTTTACATACGTCGTGTAGAAGAGCCCAAAGGAGACAAGATACAACGGAAAGCATGGCCATTGAAGGACTCCACGCTAGAAAACCGGAAGTGAAAGAGAGCGGAGGCAGGCGCTGGGATGTAAAACTTCGTTCGATTTACTCTGGATGGGTGCGCCTTCCCTTTAAACGTCGTAAGGTACAACAAATTGCGTGGAGGATGGATGGGGAAAGCGAGAAGGGAGTCGCGCTCTGGACTGGAAGGGGAGAGGCCTCTGCTCTCTCTCTCTCTCTCTCTCTCTCTCTCTCTCTCTCTCTCTAGGTCGACACACGAAAGCGCTCTGTCCGCACCCGCGCATCACTTCGACCCTTGCTCGCTTTCCCGTTTTCCCGCTGTCTTCCTCCACGAGCTAATAATCATCATAGTCGATAATAGCGTCGCTCGCTACTAAACGGTCCGCCGTGGTACTCGCCCACGACAAGTCGTCGTGCGCGACTTCGCGGACGGTGATGCAGGTGCTGCAGACCTTCATGAGGTGGTGACGCGTCTTGGCCGACGGCTTCACGGACATGTCGGCGAAGGGCAGGCGGCGCTTATACTTGGAGCACGGACCGCAGCAGATACGTCCGCACAGTCGGCAGTGATGGCGCCGCACAAGCATCCCGAACTTGCGCGAGCACACCATACATGTGCGCTGCGACTCGTAGGACACCCACTCCGGCGGATGGACGATGAACTTGGCCAACCACGCCAGCTGCGGCGGTGACAGGATGTCCAGCACCATCACGCCCTGGTTGTTGCGGATGGTCATACCTGCGTGTTCGCGCACGAGCGCAGCCGCCACTTTCCAGAGCCCCTGCGAGACTGCGACGTGCAGAACGGTGTTCCCGGCGCCGTCGATGGTGTTCGGGTCGCTGCCATTCTTCATGAGAAGCTGCACGATCTCCGGGTCGTCCTCCTGCGCCGTGAGCACGTGCGCGATGATGGGGAACACGTCTCGCTTGCTCTTGATGGTCGGATCAGCGCCTCGGAGCAGTAAAAGCGCCACCACGTCCGCCGCCGTGGACGAAGAGCACGTGGCGGCAAAGTGCAGCGGCGTGTTCCCATTGCGATCGGGCAGGTTTACAAGCGAGCGGAACTCGGGGGCGGCCAGCAGGCGCACGGCCTCCAAGTTGCCGTACTTGGCCGCGATGTGCAGCGCGATCTGTTCCTGCTTGTGGGACTTGACGGACGCTAAATCGAGGGCTTTGCCGTCATACATGGCCAGCAGCGAGGCCACCACGGCCTCGTCGCCGCGCTTGGCCGAGCGGTGGAGCGCCGTGTAGCCCGAGGCGTCGGGTTTGTACGGGTGATAGCCAATCTTCTTCCACTTGTTCGCCGTGATCATGCTGAAGCGCATGGACTCGCTCTCACGGATGGTGTTCATGCCCGAGAGCGCCTGCGAGACCTTGCTGGACACGCGCTCGTTGCTCCACACGTGCAGCTTCTGCAGCGCCACGGGAATCTCATAGTCCGAGTCCATCGTGGACGTGGACGAGAAGGACGACTCCTCCTCCTCCTTCGGCGCGGGATGTCGATACGCCATCCTGAAGCCCGCGTCCTGTATCACCGCCGGCTATTGACTGCAAAGCGTGATACCCGTACAGCCTTCGCGGCGTTCGTCGTCTCTATGCCAAGGCGAGAGATAGAGTGTGTACTGCTGCGGTGCCTTGTTTGGGCGGGGAGCGTCGGCGATGGAATATGCAGCTCTTCCGGCTCTGGGACCTCCCAGTCTCAACTGGACGCTCGACCATACTTTCCGCACACTCGCATCAAAACTTAGGGAAACCTTTTATAACGAATAGAACGGCATATACTTGATGACCCGGAACAGAAGAGATATCCGCTTGGACGATTGTGAAGGAGCAGACATTTTTGAGTCGAGAATCAATTATCTCGGGTTTATCGAGAACGATAGGGATCAGATTGTTCAGACTCTATGCACTAAGTTCGATAGAGACGGTCGCAACACCGCGGCTGCTGCCACATAAAACCTCGAACCTTTGCGCTGCTGAAACAAGTTTTTACAGGTCCATTCAGTTCGTGCTCCCCCGGTTGCTTCGCGCTGCCGGAGTGGTACAGTCCGAGCGTGACGTACCCGCAGTAGCCGGGTCTTCTCCCCACCCAAACTGAGCGACGACAAAGGATTTGGCTGCGAGCAAACAACGCCCACACATGTCGGCACACACCATCACGCAAAGTCCTCGCCATCAATTCTCCAATCGCTCTCCGGGAGACTTGCGGTGATTCCAGATGGACGCCACAAGCGAGCGAGCTGCAGTTACCATGGCATCGACACGTCAATCCGACTGGTGGTGGACCATGTACCGGTGTTGCCTTTTATGCTTTCGGCTACGCGGCTGTGCACTACTAAACTGGGACAGCCACGTTGGCTCTCCAAGTAGAGCACCGATCCGCCAGCAAATCTCAGGAGCGTGACCACCCACACCCTTCATGTCCGCGCCGACGAAGCATGGGCAGTGTCCACCTCTTTTCAATCGCTTGCACCCTAGAGACCGCGGAGGGGTACGTGGCGGTTTGCAGACCTGTTGCTGCACGATTGGCGCTTGTCGTTTGGAACTCCGGAGCATTCGCCGCATTCGTGTCACACGAACGCAAACACAATTCGTGCCTCGGAGTCGAAGGAGACTCCCAGTAGGATGCCGTCAGGTTGGTGGCGAGTTGCAGTATTCAAACGTGTGAGAACTGTATGGATATTACTTTAGTGGTGGCAAGCGCTCTTACGAGTGGCGGGTGATCTTAGCAAAGATACCACAGATCCGGGAAGATTTGCCCGTAGGCATCCATGTCGTCGGCGTCGTTGAGACTGGAGAGCGACCGGGTGAGGACGCGTGAGGCTGCGGAGGCCGCCGCGTTCTTCACTGCCAGACGGTGAATCACGTAGTGTACCTCCGCGTTGGATCGCGTGCCATCAGAAGTCGTCAGCGCGCTGCGTTTGTGGAGGGGACCCGTTGGCCGCGAGAACTCTGCGTTCAGATCCACTGCTACCTGCCCGAGGCGGCGCTTCTCGCCAGCGCCAGGCGCCACACTTGACACGTCGATGGTCACCTGATGGTACTCCGCATCGTTCTCCCGCCGTTCGAAAACAAACTTCTCATCGAAGACGAACGTGCTACCGTCCTGCGATGACTCGGGCTGTGCGGACAGTTTGGTGGTCGACCCACTGCGAACGGTACAGCTCACACGCTGCTGCGATTGCAGCTGTGGCCACTTGCACGAGCTCCACAAAGACCCGCTCCTGCTATATCGGGTATTGCTTGGTCTGCTGCGATCTTCATTCCCGCCCACGTCGACTCCCGTGACGCGCTGAACCGCCACCACGATGAGTTCGCAGATTTCTCCCCGTGCTGCGTCGGTCGCCTCGTTCTCCGGCTCACTGATCGCCTCCGAAACTGCGCTGGCCTCTGTCGAGTCTTCCACTCCGGTTGGACTGCTGCTCTGCAGACGCCACAGCTGCAGTTGCGGGGACGGGAACGCCTTCGCCAAGAAACTCTTCGTCATCGTGGCGCAACTTGCCCACTGAGCGCGCACTCGAAGCGAAGGCAGTAGCGGGGCCTTGGTCGCCAACGCCAACGGTAGAGCAGAGGGTTCCGTTTCTCGGACAGCCATCTCGCTGCTCATTGTCATATTCGGGAATACTAGTGTCATGGTTGCGCTGCTGGAGGTGCTTGGTTATGTGTTGGGTGGATGGATGGACGGACGTGTGACAGCTCCAATGATGGAATGTTGGTGCTGGACAAAATCGGTTGTCGCACTCGGGCGCTTTTCGCAGACTGACGAAGTGGCTTCCGTCGGCGGCCAGGAACAGCTCGTTGGGACGGTGTTCGAGGCGATTGCGCCTCCCGGAACCTGTCGCCCACTCACCAACGGTCCCCCGTTCTGGCGTTCTGGCGATTGATCCGCGCTGACCACATGTCTGCGAGTTCGTCCTGTTCGCGTTAACCACGAAGATGGCGGCGCGTCTGGTGAGAGAGTACGCCAAGGAGCCAGCGCCAACACCTCCTGACCCTTCACGGCTTCACCTCATGGACCGGTCGCAAACGCAAGAAAAATCGAAGATACTAGGCGCAAGGCACGCAACATGGCGCGAGTGCGATGCGGCTGCAGTAACGAAAACCTCAGCTTATTTTGCGGCGGTTGATCGATTTGCCGGTTGGTCGGTCAGGTCGGCGCACGCAAGCAAGCATGCATGATGGACTCCATCGTGGATGGAGTGACCTTTACATCCGCTCGATGGCGTGTGCTTCGATCAGACTCAAACGTCGCGGGATCTTGGGATCCATAACACGTAACGACTCACAGTTTCGTTAAATGAAATAATCCCCGGTAAGCTTAGCAACAAAATCTGGACCGTTGTGAGCATCTGAGTTGAACTCTGATCCGCAGAAACAACAAGACGAACCTCAAACCCAATCAAGTACTGTTAAGCACCGCGTTAAATACGACAAATGTTCAACGCCGCATGCTGGGCGGCCAAATAAGATTCGCGGAACCCGCGCGCCGCCTGGTCAATGGAGTCGCTGTTCGTGCGGTCGTTGGCGCTTGGAGCACCCGCGCAGGAGGCGCAGTCGCTGGCGAGTGCGTCGCGCACCACAGCAGATGGTACGTTCGCAGTGGCCAGTGCCCGCGAGGGCGTGATCCGCGTGTACGCAGCCTCGTGCTCGGCGCTGCTGCACGAGTTCGCGTCCATCCACGGCCACATCTACGCGCTGCACTACACGAGCTTCTCGGACTCGCTGGTCACGCTGGAGAGCGACGTTGCAACTGGCGAGGGCAGCGATAATGGTGACAACGACGGAGATGCCGAGACGTTCTTGTGTGTGTACCACGACTGGCGCGAGCGCAAGATGGTGCGCGGCTACACGCTGCCGCTGGGCGTACTAGAGAGCCCGTCGTCCAACCGCAAAGCAGATTGTGTGGCCGTGTGCAGCTTCACGGGGCGCGTGGTGGTGGCGATGGGCACGGTGATCAACATCTGGCAGTGCAGTCGTGGCTTCTTCGAGCACGTGATGGAGCTGAAGGTGGACATGACGCAGCGCCACGCGTTCCTGCAGGTGGAGTACGTGGCCATCCATGGCGTGTATGTGGCCTTCGCCTCGCAGACCGAAGTGCGCGTGATGGAGATCCACGTACGCAGCTCCAACGATGTGGAAGAAGCTCCCGTTTCTCTGCATGCACCCCGCTTGGACTCGACCCCGGGCAAAACGGATGTTCATAATGAGGGCGACGCCTCTGTACCCGAAGATTCGGCACACTGCGTGAAGGTTTCGTCTCTTAGCGACCTCGACGCCTTCATTGAAGTGCCGGTCTCATGCTCGGCGTACAGCACGATGGAATCGGAGACTCGTGGGCGCGAGCAGGACGAGCGTCGCATCTTTGAAGAGCAAGAGCAGACGCCCATGGTACTCGGACGCAACGAAGCTCAGCAGGAAGTGTGGAACCTCGCAGGTCTCGTCAAGAGCCAGGATATCCGCACAAATCAGGCCATGTCTTACTTCATTGGGGAAAATGATGTTAGTGTGCTGCTTCAGCGGTACCTGCCTCCCAATCACAGCGTGCGATCGCTCAAGTTTCTACCCGAGACCGTCGACAATCGCGTTTGCGTGGAGGCGCGAAGCTATACGCGTTTGCTCGTGGCCACAGAGAAGCATGCATTCCTGTATTATTTCCTGTCGGAAGTGGTGGACTCCACGAGGAAGAAGATGTCCAAGAAGGTGCTCGGCAAAGGAGAACGCACCAAGTCGAGGGGCATGCACAAACCCATCAAGGTAGGAAAGGTCATCATGGGCCAGAGCCGAGATTCGTTTACAAGTCTGGATGAAGATGAAGACGACGCAGAAGCTGAGGGCTCGACGGAGTCTGGCCGCGTGGTGATGCACTATAACTTCACATCGCCCGTCTTGTGTATCACGGCCAACAGCTCCTTCCTGTTCGTCGCGACCCTCTCTGGACTGCAGGTGTGGTCCATCTGGAGTCCGTGCCACTACGTGGCAGCCAGTCGCGCGTTGAGCAAATCCCTCGTGCCGCAGCCTTCGCAACCGCAGCTACTGTGCACCCAACCCATCCCGTATCCGGCCTCGCAGATTGCAGCGCTGGACTCGTATGTCATCTTGCTCCCGCAGATGAGCTCAATCGCTCGGCAACAGCCGAAGGATCTTGTGCGCATGGCAAGCAACGTCGCGGCCGAGCGACTCCCCGAGGCGGAGTTTGAGATGCGACGCCCCCGTCAACTCCAGCACGAGCGCTCCCAACGCAGCATTCTGGTCTTCCAGCAAAGCCCGCCGTCGCTGGTCTTCTCCTACGTTCGTCAGGGCGTGCTCTCGACTGGTGGAGAGATGAAGCCCTACCAGATTGACCTGCTGTTGAGTCTGTTCTCCTTGTATCGGTATCGCGCTGATGTCGGCTTTGATCTTCTGCGTCTTTCTGTCGGCAACGACGCTGCTAGAGGTGAGGCCGCGGTCACACTGTCGGACCAGAAAGAGAGAATGTCACTTGAGCTGGAAACGAAGCTGTACGACCGCCTCGCGAGGGAATGTGCGGCGGAGCTGGCGGCGATCTTCATGTTGGAGCATCACCGCAACTTGGAGCGCGCCGCACTGCTGTACGTGGCCTCCAACGTCCCCTCTATTGAGGTCATGCGTCGGCTTCAGGCCATCATTGGGACCGTAGACCGGTCAGAGGTGATCGGAGCGACAGGGAAATACTTGGAAGCCTTCGTGTTTCCGCCCCCCGGACCGCTGGGTACCATGCGCTCCCCCGAATTGATACAGGCGATGAACGCGAACGACGAGAACTTTACGCGTACCGTTCTGCTGCATTACGACAAGTATTTTCCAGAACAGCTTTCGCGTTTGGTGATTGATTCCTCCTTGAAGTGGACGCTCGAAGACAGCGCGTTCGCGCTCGAAAAGCTGGAGGAGTCCACGAGCCACAGCGTTCTGGTCAAGGTCGCGAGACTCGTGCTGATTTTACGTGCGGCAAGCCTGCCTACCACTGACTGGGATAGCTTCAAAGCTTCAGAGGGAGAAGGGCCTTCAGTCGGAGCGTTCGCCGACCAGTGCTCGTATGATTCCATGTCGGCGCTTGTGCAAGATCTACTTCAGAATCACATGGACGCGCTCGTTTGCCTGACAGTGACACACCCGAATCTGCTGATCCAAGAGATCGACGTTTCCGAAGCGGAGGACCGCACGCCTGGATTCTGTCAACGCTTCACCAGCTCCATACTGACGAAGGCGCTGATAGAGAAGGCTCCCTTGAAGTTCTTGAAAATCCTGGAACGGATCTTCAGCAGTGCTCTCGGACGCCAGGAAACGATCCAATCGACGCTTCTCTTTTGCCTGAACGCTGTTGGCGACGAGGCGGCACCGTCCGCGACCAGAATTGCACTGAGCGCTTCAGCAGGAGCAGAGATGCCTGCGGCTACACCGTTCGTGCCTGGGCAAGTGTTTGTGCTCCGTTTCCTGGTGTTTGTGCTTCAAATGTTCCCAACTCTTGAGAAATCGGTGGAGAAGGAGGAACTGCAAGACGATGAAGAGGATTTGCAGCACGCGAAAGCCGTCGTGGCAATGGAGTTGACGCGTTTGTGTGTCAAATTGAGTTCGTGCTTCCAGAGCTCTGGAAGCAGCGATGAAGGTGGACGTGTTGAGGCGACTCTGTGTGGGCTATTCCAGTCAGTGGCGTCTGAGTCGACGAGCCACGGCGCGCTCCCTGACTGGGTGCAGCAATACTTGAAGGCGCGATGCCTCCCAGCGGCTCCACACCTGAAGAAGATCCTGAGCTTTCTGTTCTACCAAGCGCTGGAGTTGTTGCATGAGAAGGACTTGATTCGCCCACAAGACGTGCTTACCACTTACGGAGCAGCAGCCCCGCCATCGCCAGAAGAAGACGACTCCAGCGTGGCCGCGTGGGACCTCGAGAACGATTTGGCTGCGCTTGTGGTCTTGCTGACTTTGCCTCGCGTGTCCAGGTATGCACTGGGCACGGGCCTCCTTGATGGCTGTTCTAAATGCTGAGGATTTGATTGGTTTGGGTGTGTGCCTGCAGGACGGTGGACGGACTACGACTCATCGCGAAGCGCAGCGACTTCATTAATTTATTCCTTCCGTACGGCAAGAGCTTCTGCGTCACGCTGGACGAGTGGCGTTTCCTGATCAGCACTCTGTCGTCAGTTTCCGACAATGCATCGGAGGTAGGTTCTCCCGTCGCAGATGGCTATGGTGATGGTTCTCGTTGCTTGTCAGTCGCTCACCATGTTCGGTATGCTTCGTTAGGCGGACAATCTCAGATCCCACGACGAAGATGCCATTCTGGAAAGCATTCTCAACCACGTGTGCTCCACGCTCAGTCCCGAAGACTTGCTCCAGGTCTTGCCCGACGATGGCGACCTTGCGCTGTACATGTCGACGATCGAGGTCAGTATGCGGCTCGATCAGGCACGCAACAAGCAAACGAGCGGCCGGCTGGAAGGCGCCGTGGCTGGATGAAACGTGCGGCGTCTGCTTCAACCCGCAGTGTGAGGTTCAGCGACGGCAGCTCGCGACCTGAAGGCGGTCCCTTGTTTCTCCATGAGCTTCGTGATGGCTTCAATGTACTACTCGCAACGCAAGCAGTAAGTAATTCAAGAGCACAAGGCACACAGCACAGAAATGTCAGTCAAACAGCATGTAGTTAATGGGTGAGACGCTTCGTGTGTACATGCGAGAACTCACCGCGGCTCTTGTTTGACAGAAGTGCAGCTTCTGGTTGGCCCGCACGAACGTCCGGAACTGCACGACCCAGCGCCGGTTGGGCGCCAGCACCACGAAGCCTTCGTGGCCTCGAGCGCGCTGGATCACGTCGTCCTCTTCTTGCTGGTTCTGGTCGAACAGGAGCTTGGTCGCGGCGTCGGCTGCCCCCATGCTGGCACCTCCGCGAGCAGATACGCTTCCGCGCGGCGTCGATGCGTCCATGAAGGAAGAAGACCCACCCCCCTCCGTATCCAGAACGGCATTCCCAGACGCCGAGATGACCACCAACGGCTCCCAGAAGAGCAGCTGGTCCAGATCCTGCACGAACGCGCGAACCCGCGAGGACGGGATGTCTGACGGAAGACGGACGTCCAGTCGAAGCGGCCAGAAGAACCTGTGGAAGACCTCGGTGGTATTGCTGACTGTGCCGCCCGCGGGGATGAAGGTCTTGGTGTTGTCTGCCGTGTCCAGCACGATGAACCCCAGTGGTGCGTCGCAGATGTTGCCCTTCCTCGTGCCATGCAGGTGGATGCGCGAGTCCAAGTGCAACATACTGGCCAGGAACATGTAGTGGGCGCCCATGACGTTCCGTAGCTGCAGAGAGCACGAGGCAACAACAATTAGGTGGGGATACAGAGCCGCGGGCAGGCGTGGGGACGCATGTACCAGAGGCAACGCAGCCAGTGCGATGGACATGAAAAACCCCACGGAGAAGAGCAGACGGAGCTCATTCGAGTCTTCGATGCGAGGAGCCACGTAGTACGTGTACACCACCAGCACCAGCAGCAGCATCTTGGCCAGTGTGGTCCCCTCGTACAGCAGCGTCATGCGGCCAGCCTTCTCGTCCTCCTTGTAGCCGATCACGCCCTTGCGGACGATAACCTCGCGCAGTACATTGCCCCCGGCGTCCATCCAGATGATGAAGCACACGCCGAAGAGCCACGCCGGCCAGTAATTCAGCAGCAGCGACAGCCGCGACACCAGAATGGCGATCCAGAGCAGCCCCGCGCGACACACGAGCGACGTCTGCCACATCATCATCAGTCGCGCCTCGTCCGGCCATCTACAGTCCGCACCCATATAAACAGCACGCACTCTCAGCCCCAGCCATACAAGCAGTAGGCTCGGAGCAGCAAGCCGAGCACGAGAAGCAGACTGTTTCCGTACATCCACTTCTTGGGGCAGGCCTTGCGCACGATCCAGAAGAGGCAGCGCGCGATGGGGTTGGCCAGCACCGCCGAGAGGAAGAAGAGCACGATGGACACGTAGGTCTTGAGGTTGCCGCCCTTGGTCTCGTCCCACCAGCTCGCCCAGCCGTGCGTCGCGGACCCCGACGACATCGCTACGAATTTATGACCGCTTTTGGCAGAATGCGGCATTTAACCAGGTTTGCGACGCGGGGATTGGGTAAAAATATCGGTGCACAACATTTTATTGGCTCAAATTGGGGAAGATGGCTAAGTCCAGCGTCTTCACATGCCCTCGTCCTCGTCGAAGGACTCGTACCCACCGTCGTCTTCAGCACCTTCGCCAGCGGCTATTGCTTCCTTCTTCTTGTCCAGCTTGCGCAGATACGCGCGCCGGTCGCGCTCACGCATCCCCTCGAGCGTCAACTCGAACTCCTGCGCCTTCTTCTCGTGCTCCAGCGTCAGCTCTTGCTGACTGCATAGCGTTCAATGCATCCACATCCACCGTCAACACACTTGCAAGCAGTGCAACACACATCGACACACACGGGCACCAATAGGCTCTCTGGCAACGCACCTCAGCACAATCTCCTTGCTCTGACAGCACTTGGCGCAAATATCTCGCTCCTGCTCGTCCAGTGGCATAAACAGGAAGCATTCAGTGTTTGCATCGGAGTCACAACACGGAAGCCCTCGTCATCGGTTGCTGCTGTGCTGCACCTTGGCACAGGGGTCGCAGGACGCGTGATAGGCCGAGGTGATCGATTTCTGGTGGCAGTAGATACTGCATTCCATACAGACACAGATATGCAAAGCACGCATCGCAAGCGTTAGTCCCCACTCACCCACTTCAATGGATCGCAACGCAGCGGAAAGCCGAATGCTGCAACGCACCAGGTGGCGGGCTGCGTGAGCGGCTTGTACTTGCGGTACTTCTTGCGCCACTCGATCTGCGTGCGGCACTTCTCGCAGAGCCCGAAGATGGGCAGCGACATGATCCGCTCCGTCTTCTTCGACTTGGGGTTGTGCTTGAAGGCGAAGGAGTTCTGGTGCTTCGGCGCGCGCTTCTTCACGTTGCCGCGCTGCGAGCTCATGACTTCCTTCCTGCTGCTTGAGCTTTGAGGCGTTTTGTGTGTGAACCCTTTCGTGGTCGCCAGTCAGTCCACCGCGTTGTAATAGGTCGCCCTCCGTCCACTAATCACCTTCATTAGTGCGCTCTCTATCCGCTGACTACTCAAATACTGGACCTTTCGTCCGCTCTACCCAAATAGTGCGCTGTTGCGTCCTCTGGGTCTGATGCGGTGTTGCTACCAATCTGATTCCAATCTTCCGCGTGAAAGGATGCAGAACAACCACGAGGGCCTCAATGAGGAGACGGCGAATGGGCTGCTGCTGCTAGTGAGCGGTGATGGGATCCCGCTGCTCGTGCGCACATACGGAGAGGTGCACACTCCTCCGAGCGCCGCGGTGGGGATTGTGAGCGCGCTGTTTCATGCGGCAAAGCGCGAGAAAAGTGGCATGGCAGAGGGGGCAGGTCTGCGGCTGCTGGCGCTCGAGTCGACGCACCGCACGATCGTCTACGAGACGACAGCGCTCGATTTCCTGCTGGTATTTGCCTCAGATAAATCGCGCAACGCGTGCAAACCGTGCAGCTTTACGCGACGGATGCTGCGCACCGTGTTCGCTGCCCTGTCGATGCTGATCGGGGAGCGCAATCTGCGAAACTGGGACAGCTCAAGACTCCGAGCAGCCATCGCGAAGCAGATCGAGGTGGTGGATGCGATCGTGGCACGCTTCCGAATTGATCCACGCTTCATATTCGGACGTCCAGTATGTGATGCGCTCGCGCATTGGCAGCTGAACGAGGGGGACATTGGCGACGACAAGCGTCTGCTGCAAGGCATGTGGCTGGACAACGGGGTGCTTGTGGGGGAATTTTCTCTACAGGATTCGCCAATCAGACTCAATGCCGGAGAGCTGTTGGTTCTCATCATTATGGGCGAATGCGTAGCTCGTCGAGATTGCGACTATACATATCATGTCGCCCGCACCAACGTCGCTCGTATCCAAACCGACGTGAAAGTGGTCATCTGCAACAGCTCGAGGGCCCCACTGACCACATTCATCGGCGTCTTCACCGACCAGACGACTGACGATGAAGCGCTGCGTACAGAGGTTCGTTGTCGTCATTTACTTGCTTTGACAGTTGGAAACAGGAGCATTCTATTGATTTGATTCGTGTCCTTGGCTGTGGAGCAGGCGGAAAGACTGCTATTGTGTCATGCGAAGCTGCGTGTGGGACCTTCTTCGAGTATTGCGACGCGCAAGGAAGCTGGTCAACTCGAAGGACCCCCAAGCACGTTGATCTGGTACGCTCTCGCGGAGTGATACTCTGGAATGTACCGGGGACAAACTCTCTTATCCGTTTCAATGTCCAGCTCCTATGCCTCTCGAATGGGAGACGTCGCATCGCCTTCCTGCAGAACGTTGGCGTATTTAAACCCATCCTGGAAGACTATGGTGACGACTGAAGCTGCTCGCTTACAACTTCCCATTGACGCTGGCAAAACTACGAGCAGCTTCTGGTGGCGAGAGCTGTGTCAGTTCGCTGCTTGCCGCCTGGCTGCTGCCACGTCGAACGCCTCCGTCCGAACTATGCGATCTTCCGACTACAAGCGCGAGGATGAGGTGCTTGACTTGAAACTGCTCGCCAACAGCAAGCATGCTCCCGGACCTAACTTTGGCTGATTCTCTGCATCCATCTCAGGCTTTGACATTCCTGCATCACATGCGTGGACCCGTTCAATTCGTCTCCATATGCGTCGGTCCTGTTGACTTACAAGACATGGTTGGCATCGGGGACGCGCTAGCCGCAGCGATGCTCGCTATCAAGTGAACAATGCAACAGCAGCACGAAGACACAACTCGGCATATTGAAAGAAACATCGCAGAATGTATATTGCCGTATAGTACGGCTGGTGTCTTGGGTCTCTCTACTTGACTTCGTTCACCAGCTCCTCCTTGGCCACATACGCCTTGATGTTGTTCATCGTCGTGTGGCCGATGTTCTCGAGCGCCTCCTGCGTGAAGAACGCCTGGTGGCCCGTGATGATCACGTTCGGGAACGTGAACAGACGAGCGAGGGTCTCGTCGGCAATGATGCCGCCCGAGCAGTCCGAGTAGAAGTACTCGCCTTCACCCTCGAACACATCGAGGCCCACAGACGCGATCTTGTGCGTCTTGAGGCCCTGCACCAGCGCCTTCGTGTCAATAAGACCGCCACGGCTCGTGTTGATGATCATCACACCGTCCTTCATCTTGGCAATGCTCTCCTCATTGATCACGTGCTTCGTCGACGGGAACAACGGACAGTGCAGCGAAATGATGTCCGAGCGAGCCCAGATCTCGTCCTGGGACACGTACTCCACGCCGTAGCTCAGAGCCTCCGGGTTCTGCATCACATCGTACGCGAGCACCTTGCAGCCGAATCCGCTGGCGATGCGAGCGAACAGCGCGCCGATCTTGCCCGTGCCCACCACGCCAATGGTCTTGCCGTGGATGTCGAAGCCCAGCAGACCCGCCAGACGGAAGTTCTGCTCGCGCGTGCGGTTGTACGAGCGGTGGATCTTGCGGTTCAGCGTCATCATGAGCGCGGCGGCGTGCTCGGCCACAGCGTACGGCGAGTAGGCCGGCACGCGCAGCACAGGCATGCCCAGCTCCTTGGCGACCTTGAGGTCAATCATGTCGAAGCCAGCGCAACGCAGGAACACCACGCGGGTGCCGCCGGCGTGCAGCGCACGAAGGGCAGCCTCGTCGGCCTGGTCGTTCACGAAGATGACGACGCCCTCGCAGCCCTCGGCCAGCTTGGCCGACGACGCGTCCAGACGCGGCGTGAAGAAGTGCAGCTCGTGCTTCTGCGAGACGCCGTCCTGCTCGGCGACCTTGGTCATCGACTCGATGTCATAGCTGTGCGACGAGAAGAAGGCGATCTTGAGCGAAGACTGCGTGTTGTCCATGGTGAACGGTTGGTTGCTTGGGGGTGGCTTGGAATGTTCTTGGTAAAAAGAAGAATGAGAGACTCGCGGCGGGTCCAAGGAAGCTCTGGTGCTTGGAGGCTTGCAGGTGACGCGCCTTCCCCCTCCGAGGCGTCAACGGGCTGCCGCAAACACAGTTGCGTGCGTGTTGGCCGAGCAGAATCTCAAGGCAGAAGAGACAGCCGCGGCGGCCGTTGAATGGCTTGCTCGCAGTGCGTGGGCGCGTTTTTCTGCGGTGGAGCTCTTCGCCAGCGCTGCTTGGTCGAGAAAAGGGGGAGCCGCGTAACGGTCGACGTACCGTTCCGCACAGAATGGATCCACGCGACATGTCCGCTTTCATTCCTCCAATGAGATATGCAGTGGACGAATACTTCTGTGGTGGCGCGGCTGTTTCTGAAGTTGACACCCGGATACCAATCCATGCTACGAAGGTCAGCATGTTAAAAAAAAAAACAAGGCAAAGGCCATAGAAACACGAGAAATAAAAAAACGCGGCCGCGCTCGCAACATCGCAGCGTGAGAATGCGAGGAAGGAAGCCATCCATCGCAAGCTCGCAAGCTGGGATTAAAAGGCTGGTGCGAGAAGGTGCTGGGGTCGGAGTTTGCTTTGTCGCAGCGTGGCCAGAGCGATACTACACTCCAGGGCGGGCCATGATGACCGCGACCTCGTCCCGTTAAGCATAGCATTCCATCGCGCGGTACCTTCGAGACAGAGAAAGAAGACGCCGACACGTGAGGAAGCAAACGTGGTCGGACGAAAGAGCAGGTCAACGGCGGTAGAACAGTGCGTCCCCCCGAGAAAATAAAAAAACAAATATCACCCTGACGACAGGACGAACCTGTCCATATTCCCCCCGTTAAGTTCGCTCGAGCGGGCGTTAAAACGAAGATTCGCTATTTTCTTTTGCTGTGCATCCTTCGCTTGTCGACGGACTGGCCGTGAAGTGGGATGGAATCCTTCTGATACGACCGGATTTTCCTCTTCTTCGGGAATGCTCCGTCGAATTCTCATCTCGCGAAGTGCCGACGACAGAGGTTCACCGCGCAGACTCGGCCAGCGACCGAGACATGGAGGCGCAGGCAATTAGACCCAGAACTGCACAGACACGCAGAAAGAAAAAAAGTGAACGTTGCAACGCGTTGCCGCTGGCTGCTCCGGTCCATTCCCGCTCATGCACTTCCCTGAATGCAAGCGCTTGTTCCGAGTGAAGTTCACTCGACGATTAAATGTGACTTGCTAACCCACAGAAGTCTGGAGCAAATTTGAAGTTAGTGTAGCCATCCAGTCAAGGCAGTCAAAATCACATTTTACCTCCACCCACCCACCCACTCCACAACTCAACCGAAGGAACGCCGACTAAAAGAGGGGGTACTTGGTCGATCGGCTGTCAGCGCGCCTCAGATCTTGACCTCGTTCTCCAAGGGCGCCTTGGAGATGTACGCCGCGATGTTGTCGATGGTGGTGCGCGCGATGTTGTCCAGTGCCTCCTCGGTGAAGAAGGCTTGGTGGCCCGTGATGATCACGTTCGGGAACGTGAACAGCCGCGCCAGCAGATCGTTGGCGATGATTTCACCCGAGCGGTCCGAGTAGAAATAACCTTGCTCGCCCTCAAACACATCCAGCCCCGCCGCCGAGATCTTGTTGGTCTTGATGCCCTCCACGAGAGCCTCCGTGTCGATGAGAGCACCGCGGCTCGTGTTGATGATCATGACACCGTCCTTCATCTTGCTGATACTCTCAGCATTGATCACGTACTTCGTAGACGGGAACAGCGGGCAATGCAGCGAAATGATGTCGGCCTGCTTCCACATCTCTTCGAGAGAGACATACTCCACGCCGTAGCTTAGCGCCTCCGGGTTCTCGGCCACGTCGTACGCCAGCACTTTGCAGCCAAAGCCGCGGCAGATCCGCGCAAACAGTGCGCCGATCTTGCCCGTGCCCACGATGCCCACTGTCTTGCCATTAACGTCGAAGCCCAGTAGCCCTGTGAGTCGAAAGTTTTGCTCGCGCGTGCGGTTGAAAGCGCGATGGGTCTTGCGATTCAGCGTCATCATTAGTGCGGCGGCATGCTCAGCCACGGCGTACGGAGAGTACGCGGGCACACGCACCACGGGGATACCCAGCTCCTTCGCGACCGGCAAATCCACCATATCGAATCCAGCGCATCGAAGGAAGAGCGCGCGAGTGCCACGAGCATGCAGCTACGCACAGCAAAAGCAGCAAGTCCACACACAAAAGACACGTGTTAGACCAGAAGTCCGTGTAGGGACCACGTTGCCGCACCAATCTGTGTGCATACCTTTCGTAGCGTCTCAGCGTTGGCGATGTCGTTCACGAAGATCACGACGGCCTCGCAGTCCTCCGCCAGCTGCGTCGTGTGTTGCGTCAGTCGGTTCGTGAAGAAACTACACAGCGAAGTCAGTAACAGTCAACACCTCAGAGACGAAGGCAGCAGCTCCCACTCACATGAGCTCATTGTCCTTGGCGATCCCCGCTTTCTTCGCCAGCGTCTTCATGGAGCTGATTTCGTAGTTGTGCGCCGAGAAGAAGCCGATCTTGATGCCCTTGCGCGGCGGCGGCGCGTCATCGGCTGCCGCCGCGAAGTTGCGGTGGCTGAAGAGCTGGGCATTAGACGACGCAGGCAGCCAGCTGCGTATGGCGCTCTGCCGCTTGGCGAACGGGAGGCAGCGCTGCATGAGGACGCGCATGTCTGTCTCGGGGCTTCGGAGTGTTTTCGCTAGTGGGTGAGAGAGTGAGTGACAGGGATGACGAGGCAAATAACCGCGGGTTTGACCCGCGGTTATCTCAGTTTGCGACAGCATGGAGTAACATGGATACATGGCGCGCGCGTCACTCCACATGCGAGAAAACGTCTTGGAGTTTGTAAGGAGCACCCAGCGAGCGAAGGTTCTTGTGGTTTTGCTGCTGACGATCAGCCAATCAGCTCGCGCAATTCGTCAGCACATTAACCCCGGTTAAATGACGCGTTTCTTTTCGCTGCTGTTTAATCGTAGATGCTTTATGCTTGATTTCAGTAAGCAAACGGCGAGACTTCCACACTGCTCTTGTATCCGATATTCTTCTATATTGTTTTGCGAGTTACAGCAACTTGAAGACCAACACTCTCGGTATCTTTCGCTATGCTGACTCTGACCTGCCGTCACAGCGAATAGCACGGCATCAATAGGGCCGTGGTCGTTACCCATGGTATAGCGACACTGTCGAAGCGTCCGTGAAGGGCAGTACGAGCACGCTTCGTTCTGAGAGCAAACAACTCCCATCATGCGTTACTTTCGAGCGCCTTGCAGTGTCATGACCAGCTACTTCAAGGCCTTGTACGTCGCCCATCCATCCGATTCATCCCTTCAACTCATCGCGTCATTCTACACCAGTTCAGCATTGACGCGAACGGGACCAGGAGCTTACCTTCATTTGACCTCGTTCGCCAGCTCCTCCTTGGCTTGATGTTGGTTTCATCGTCGTGTGCGCGATGTTCTCCGTCGTTGCTGGCGCCGCTGGGTTTCAGAAAAGGTCTTTGGCGCTGCGGGTGATGCACTTGACCGATCGTATACAGCTCGTCCATTGCTTCTCTTCTCATCAGAGCACAAGTGTCGTCTCCCTGAGGTGGAACACATTGCAATGACCAAGCCGCCAGTGGAAAACGGGAATAAGCTCAGGATTGAATTGCTCCTTCTTAGTGTCACAGAGAACAAGGCACATGGCGAATAGAAATGCATGAAGTTGCAAAGCACCTACTCGGCTTCAGCTTCGGGGCGACGGGTAGATTTACTTGACCTCGTTCACCAGCTCCTCCTTGGCCACGTACGCCTTGATGTTGGTCATCGTCGTGTGGCCGATGTTGTCCAGCGCCTCCTTCGTGAAGAACGCCTGGTGGCCCGTGATGATCACGTTCGGGAACGTGAACAGACGAGCGAGCGTGTCATCCGCGATGATGGCACCCGAACGGTCCGAGTAGAAGTACTCGCCTTCGCCCTCGAACACATCCAGACCCACAGACGAGATCTTCTTCGACTTCAGGCCACGCACCAGAGCTTGTGTGTCGATGAGACCGCCACGGCTCGTGTTGATGAGCATCACACCGTCCTTCATCTTGGCGATGCTCTCCTCGTTGATCACGTGCTTCGTCGACGGGAACAACGGACAGTGCAGCGAAATGATGTCCGAGCGAGCCCAGATCTCGTCCTGGGACACGTACTCCACGCCGTAGCTCAGAGCCTCCGGGTTCTGCATCACATCGTACGCGAGCACCTTGCAGCCGAATCCGCTGGCGATGCGAGCGAACAGCGCGCCGATCTTGCCCGTGCCCACCACGCCAATGGTCTTGCCGTGGATGTCGAAGCCCAGCAGACCCGCCAGACGGAAGTTCTGCTCGCGCGTGCGGTTGTACGAGTGGTGGATCTTGCGGTTCAGCGTCATCATGAGCGCGGCGGCGTGCTCGGCCACAGCGTACGGCGAGTAGGCCGGCACGCGCACCACGGGCATGCCCAGCTCCTTGGCGACCTTGAGGTCAATCATGTCGAAGCCAGCGCAACGCAGGAACATGACGCGGGTGCCGCCGGCGTGCAGCGCACGTAGCGTCGCTTCGTCGGCCTGGTCGTTCACGAAGATGACGACGCCCTCGCAGCCCTCGGCCAGCTTGGCCGATGCTTCGTTCAGACGCGGCGTGTAGAAGTGCAGCTCATGGTCCTTCGAGACGCCGTCCTGCTCGGCGATCCGGGTCATGAAGTCGATGTCGTAGCTGTGGGTGGAGAAGAAGGCGATCTTCATGTTGGAAGTTGAGGGAGGGAGTGGATGATACCGAGTGAATTGAAGTGAGAGCAGCTCAGGAAATCAGGAAATGAGCGGAAGATTCCATGGTTTTGGGTTGGAGCTTCGGGGCGACCAGGTTCACCCAATCCCCCAAGCACCTTCAACCGCGTACTTAGCGTTTGAAGGTGGTTGCAGAATCACGCGTCGTTGCGCTCCGTCCCTCTTTTCAAACGCGTACTTACTGAGACATGGGACGTGCGCATGACGGACGGCAATGATTGTATCTGTTGAGCTTTCTGGCAGCTCATTTAGAAGGTTGTTTGAATACTTCAACGGTACGCGTAACACAAAGGGAGTGCTGCTATCGCTCGGCATCAGAAAGGAGGGAGTCCCGTGTTGAGATGTTAGGTGCGCCACGCCTCACACACAAAATTAAAACTGGCGAGCTGTCCCAGGGTTTTAGTCGTTAAGTTCGCACTGGAGTGGATTTAATTTTGATTCGGCACGGAGGCGACGTCAACGAGTTAGCAAGTCGCGAGATGCAGAGACAGGAAGCTGGCGACGACGACGTGGTGGCTTCACTGCTGCGGCGACAACGCGGCCACCCGCTGCTGGAAGGGTTCCCCACGGCCGCGCGCGTCGGCCAACTCCCTCTGTTCCTCGGAGAGGCAGGCGCCGCACAGGTACGCGGCCTACAGCCACGCCTTGCTGCTTGGCGCAACAACCGCATAGACAGGAGGGAGTAGCGCTTGGATTACTCACTGCTTTAAATGTGAGACGGGCACCTTAGGATGCAGCATTCCTGGAGGGCAATGACATTGAGGCCGTCATCTCGCTGGGCACAGGGAATCTCGCTCCGAAGGTGCGCAACATTTGTTCACACCTCTTCGTCTCAATTGACTGGTGTGGCTGTTTATGGGGGAAGATTGAGTTCGGTGGCCTGACTGGTGTACTTTACCTGCAGAGATGTGCGGTGCTACTCGTTGACATCCTGGATATGGAGGAAGAGTTGCTGCTGCCCCATTTCGGGCGATGTATCGCGTTCCTGCAGGAGCATCTCGCGCCGACGAAGCAGCGGGAGCAGGCGCGACCAGCGGCTGCACTCGTTCATTGCGTGTACGGCCAGTCGCGCAGCGCTGCGATCTGCGTGGCCTTCCTCATGGCCACGCAGCGCTTGGCCATGCTGGAGGCGTATGATGTCGTGCAGCGCGCGCGGCCGTGCATCTCCATCAATCCGGGGTTCCTAAGGCAGTTGGAGCTCTTCCAGCGGATGCAAAACAATCCAGATGTCATGGGTGACACTTCTGCGCATGCCGAGCTTCGCACGATGATAGCGCGTCAGCAGCGACTGAAGACTGGTACCGCAGAAGTGGTCGCCACCCCTCAACTTGCGCCTCCAGGAACCTCCGTGAGTTGCCGGAAGTGCAATTATGTGCTCTGCACTGCCAGAAATCAGGTGCGAATATGAGGGAAGGCCTGTCTTGCACGTTATCCATCGCTAACACAATGTGCATGTCATACGAAATTATGGTGTCTGTCTGTTTGCAGTTGCCCCACGGAAACACAATCGCGGCCGGAGGAGCGTGTGCAGGGATCGTCATAGAGCCGATGGAATGGATGGCGAAAGACTCGGCGTTTACCAGGAATAACGAAGGCAAGCTGCTGTGTCCATCATGCAAGGCGAAACTCGGCTCGTGGAATTGGATCGGCGTCAAGTACGTTGGCGACACGCCGTCTGCCGCTGTCTGTCGGCTCGGTCCTGATTGATTCTGGTTTCTGATTTCCCTACTAACTTTATTTCTATGCATTGCAGATGCAACTGCAAGCGCTTCATTACTCCAGCGTTCCAGTTGGTTCCTAGTCGGATACAAACCCGAGAGCTTTAGCCCCAACACGCGAGTCGCCGGGTTTGGTATTGTGGCTTTGATCGCAGAGTGTAACCCGAACAGACGCGCACCTGTTCGTGGGCCAAAGTGAATCGCATGGGCAGCGCCATCAGCAGTTGCAATGGTGGCAGCTTTGCCGCCAGCTCCACCTCGCCAGGCCTTCAAGCAGTGCTCGAGGTGGCGCGAACTAGTGCGTGGAATCATGTGGACAACAACCACAAAATAGACGGAAAATACCCAGCACCGAACTGACCCTCGACATCCTTCTGTGTCTCGGCGGATGGTGCACTGCAGTAAACAATCCGCTTCTGGCGCAGTTTGTGATCACGACCCAGCTCTCGTTCCTCCTCAATGCATCCGAGCTTGCGGTGCTTTTCCCCATGGCAGTGGACACCAGCATCGAACTTGCGTTTGCGCTGTTTGATCCCACCAGCAAGGGTGTCGTGGATTCGTGCGAACTCCTGGCCAGCCTCGTGCTGGTGGCACCTCAGCTCTCGCGAGAAGCCAAGCAAAAATGTACTGACTGCCATTGCCTCCGCCTCCAGTTCTTGCATGCTGATCGCGGACTGACTGGGGTTGAGATGTTGCTGTCCTCGCTGATTCCTACGCAGCAATCTTCCAACTTTTCAACGTTTCAACGCACCGTGTTGGCCTGTTGGTGGCGGATGAAGCGACGTTGCTCTTCCGAACGGTGGCAGTGGGTGCTGCCAAGGTGTTCGGTGGCGCTGGATCCACCGCCAAGGAATTTCCCCAACTGGCCTACTTTGAGAACTTGACGAAGACTCTGTACGGCGAAGTAGAGACACTTAGCTACGAGGACTTTGCTCACAAGTGTCAGGTAACGGCGGATATCGACGCATTCATGGCGCAGTGGACGCATGCCAGCCATATCGCTTAATGCAGTGCGTAGGCTTCAGTTCCTTTTTATCCCCGTTCTCTGGTGTAATGGATCATTGATGCACGTAGTAAAGTTGACTGGCCGCTATGGATCGCTACGGCAGGTTGGCAAGAGGAATGGAATACGGCATGCGATCGTAGTTTTGATTCACGCCCAGCCTCGGGTCGCCCCTGGTCATACGTGATGCAAGAGAGAACGAGAGAACGATGACCCATAAGTGGCAGAAATCGACACAAACCAGGCCCTACAATGGCACAATGGGGGTAACTTACTCTCGTGGCGGCAGCTGGACTTCCTCTTCCCGATACACACGGCCTGGCGTCCGCACGGCGAGCAGCGTGGCGTTCTGCGAGCAGTTGGTCCACGCGGGGCAGCAATTGTCCACACACGGTGAGCCGGGCGTCGCGACGGACGTGAGCTCGGACACCTCAAGCCGGGTATCGCCGCGCGGCGACAGGTCTCCAGCGCGGAAGGTGCAATATCCGTCCTTACAGTAACCCTTGCGCGTGCAGAAGGTTGCGATATCCACGCGCTGCTTCAAGCTGCAGCCAATGCGCACGAGGCACTGCCCAAGTTTGCTATCGTCACACACGCGTGTAACATAAAGATTGTAACATTTCGCGTCTCCAATAACGAATGCATGATATGCACTGCATTGACCCATGCCGCTTTACGCACCTGTAGCACGGACAGAGATACCGTTGCGGGTCCTGATACTGCACGGGGCAGTCCATTCGACACGTCTCCACTTGATCTGCGAGGCAGCCTACGTGCCAGCCCAGCCATCAATCGCCGAGCCATGATCCGGGTCGTCGTGCCACCAAGAACATAGAGCATTCAGCACAGTAGGTCCCGGCATACGAGGCAATCTGCGTAGGATTTCTTCTGGGGAGCTAGTGCTATGCAATGGGAAGAGCAGCACTAACCAGTGGAGACTTGCAGGACTGTAGGCCGCGTCAGCTTCCAGGACGGAGGCAAGAGAGGAATCAGATCACGGGGTCGCGTACGTCAGCATCATCATGTGGTGCAGAAAATGAGCAGAGCAAACGTAGTGGGTGCGAAATCATTGCCCAAAATTGCACCACGATGAGACGAAGAGATCGTTCGTTATCCCGTCCGTGCTCAAGAAGATGGACCGGACGACTCCCCCCCCTCTCTCCCTACCTGAGCGTCTGCTCCCCGTGGCAACTGGCGCAGACACGCCATTGCGATTGCTGTGCCCAGCAACGCGAGCACCGCAGCGCGCAGATGGCGGCGACGGCCGCACCGCTGCATCGGATCGCTTTCTCTGTTTTCTCGTTTATGGTCGGGCGGAGAACGCCCCAAAACAATGCGTGGCGTTTCGCATTTTGGGTTTCGTCGTGACGCGCAGTGGTGATTACGCTCCACGGCAGATTGCAGGGAGTTTGCGTTCCGCGAACGCCTCTTGTGGCCATCATTCGGCTCGGCTCGGCATCGCACGTTGTGGGTGTACGTAAACCTGTCGAACCCAAAATACGCGCGAGTTGCAACTCAAAGCGATGGAGGCAGAGCATCACTGGAGAGACTGGAGAGACGAGCATCGTGGTCCTTTTGGAAAGTTTTGATCCCTCAAGATATCGAAACTTTCTGTTGTCTTCGAAAGCTACGTATGCGTGCAAGCTGCGAGCACGGCGCGAGTGTTGTTGCTACGCAGGGTCGCTGTCTTGAGGATGAACATGTAAATCCAATACCGATGCTATGTTTTGTGTGTGAGCTGCGGTTTGGAAACTGTCCTCCTCCTCCTCCTGTTCTCATCATCTTGCTGCCAGCACTGTGCAGTTTTGGTCCAACTGTAACGGGTTTCTTGGATGCTGTCAGCCTTGCTGAGCCGTGCCGCTGCAATACGCCAGCAAACAGGCAAACAAACAGAGGAGACTGCGCACAGCCCACTGGGCTGGCCAGTGCTGGGAGGCAAGCGATCAGTCTGTCCCCTTACAATTGATGTTGCAGTAATGCATGCAGAAGAGGGGCCAGAACGACGAATAGCCCGTTACTTCGACGGCGCCAGCCAATCAATGGCTTTATTTTGGGTCCCATGTCTTTTCCAACTTTTCCAACTGCTCCCGAACGTTAGAGACCCATCAAACTCAAACTCAAAATCAAAATCTCGTAAACTTCTCAACTGGTTGTGCCCACTTTTTTGTTTTTCCAACAGGAAAAATTCCTTCGGACCTCTCATCACTTGCGTTCAGTATGGCCCAGGTGGCTGAGATACTTAACGGGTAAGTCACCCACAAAAACTTCCCAGCCAACGCACCCCCGGACCGAGCCGACCAGTTGGCTAGCAAGCCAGGATAACAGCCGTATCTTCTCGCCGACCCGCCGCCTGGCCGCCGCGGCTTCTCAACGTCGCATAACGCAAACAGCCTCGAACTGCGCACTCCGCTCTCGAGCCACCGAAGACTCTCCGCCGCATCCCCAACCGACCACCATGGAGGCGCTCATGACGAGAGCGCCCAAGCTGCACGACGAGGTGCTGGCGCTGGGCTGGCTCTTCCCCTTCGAGTACGAGCGCGAATGGGTAGGTTTGACTGCAACGTGTACCCACCCATCCAGCCAGTCGGGGCCAAGGGCGGACGATGTATCCTTCGCCGCTTCACGTTTTTGCTGTTAACGTTGACGTGCTCATGTCGCACTGACCGGTTTGGCTTCGCTGGTCGTGCAGGACATTTCGTGGGAGCCAGACTTCTGCAAGGACTCGATGCCCATTGCGCTCTCGCTCTGCGGCGTGTACCTGGTGCTGTGCTTCGCTGGTCGATGGATCATGCGCGACCTCAAACCGTTCAACCTCAAAGTGTACGTTGCGACTGAGAGGGCAGTGCGGTGAAATGCTCGAGAAGGCAAGCTGACGAATTGTCGTGCGTTCTGGGTGATGTCGGTAGACCGCTGGCGCTGTGGAACCTGGGCTTGGCCACGTTCAGCGCGATTGGCGCCTCGCGCACGGTGCCATTCCTCATTAACACCGTGTACCATCGCGGCGTGTACCACTCGGTGTGCGCGCCGCCCGAGCCCCACTACGGCCACGGGCCCGTGGCGCTGTGGGTGATGCTGTTCATCTTCTCGAAGGTGCCTGAGCTCATGGACACGGCGTTCATCGTGCTGCGCAAGAAGTCGCTGATCTTCCTGCACTGGTACCACCACATCACGGTGCTGCTCTTCTGCTGGCACGCGTTCGGCTCGCTCTCGGCAAGGTACGGGAATGAATCTGCCGTTGTCGCTCGTTAGCAATTGTTGTTGGGTGCGAAACTGCTGGACTGACCGATGTTGTTGTCTCCATCCTTCGGAACTTGCAGCGGCCTCTACTTCGTGGCGATGAACTACTCGGTGCACGCCATCATGTACTTCTATTACTTCCTCACGGCCGTGGGCTTCCGGCCGCGCTGGGCACGACTCGTGACGATCTTCCAGCTGAGTCAGATGGTCGTGGGCGTCGCAGTGTGCGCGCTCAACGTGTACTACATGAAGCAGGGCATGACGTGCAGCGTGGACCCGGACAACCTCAAGTGGGGCATCATCATGTACTCGAGCTACTTCGCGCTCTTCCTCAAGTTCTTCATCGAGCGCTACTTCCTGCACGCGCCCAAGAAGCAAGGCGCGAGCAAGAAGAAGAACGAATAGATGGAGACAGGAATCCAGAGCCACGAGCAAGCGGTGCACACGCAAGCTGCAGAAGCGGAAGGCGCTGCGTGTGTAGCCATCCGGACGAGCATGAGGGGAGTGCAGTTGGCTGGCAGGAAGGGCACGCCAGATGGAGAGGTGCACCTGTCCGTCCGTTCAGGATCGCTTTGTTCGTACCGTACAGAAAATAAGTTCAGCGAAGAAACCAACGATCGCGTCAGTGAGCGTGAGTCGAATCAGATCTGAGAAATAACGGATGGGAGGGGCCGACTTGCAAGCACAGTTTCAAGCAAAATGTCGACTCGTTTCTAAATTTTAGCTCGAGTAGAATTCGCACCTAACCGGACATAGCCGCTCGTGACGGAGGGGTACGTCACCAATGGCTCATCTTCACATCTTGCTCCCTCCGGAGTCCAGCAGGTCCGGGCGGCAATCCCCCAGTTCCCGAGCCAATGGACAGCGATACGACCGCCTTGGCGGGGGCCGTCGCCGCCCCCGCGCCGGAGCCGGAGACGCACATCAAGCTGGCGGACCCGAACGAAGCCACGTACTTCGGCCGCGTGCGCAAGACCTTCTTCATGCTGGACTTCCGCACGGCCTTCACGAGCGACCACGCGCTGGCGGAAGCGCGGCAGCTGGTGGCGGCCGACCGTCGGGGCGAGCAAGTGGACGCGGCCAGGCTCGAGCACGCTCAATACGTGACGCACGCCATCCTGCACCCGGACACGGGCCAGGCGGTGTTCACGCCGCTGCGAGCGTCCATGATCGTGCCCATGAACATGATCATGGACGGCGCCATGCTGCTGGCCAACAGCACCAAGACCACCATCTTCGCGCAGTGGCTCAACCAAACCTACAACGCGCTGCACTACTACGCCAACCGCAACGCATCCAACGAAGACACGGCGCAGCAGCGACTGCTGGCCTACGTGGGGGCCACCGCCAGCTCCGTCGGGGCCTCGCTGGCCATCCGGCGCGTGGCGCTCCGTCTCCATAATGCCACGTGGGCGTCGACAGTCGCACGGATGGGTCCGTTTGCAGCCGTGGCCGCTGCGGACCTGCTCAACATGGCGGTCATGCGCCAGAGCGAGTATCTCAAGGGCGTCCACGTCTACGACGAGAACGGCGACTACGTGGGCAAGTCGCGGCGCTGCGGCGCGCTGGCTGTCGCCTCGTGTGCCGCGGGCCGCATTTTCGCGGCCGCACCCATTCTGCTGCTGCCGCCGCTCGCGCTGGCGCGGCTCGAGAAGCACAGTACGCTGCTCGCGCGGCCTAGCACGCGCTGGTTGCGCGTGCCCATCCTGCTCTCGCTCGTGGGCTGCGCCATCCAGTTCTCCGTGCCGCTCACCTTCGGCCTCTTCCGCCAGACGGCGCAGATCGACTGCAAGCACCTGGAGCCGGAACTGCAGCACGCCACGCGCAAGCAGGACGGCCAGCCCGTACGCGTCGTCACCTACAACAAAGGCATTTGATGGGGCTCCTCGAGGCGGAGACTGCCACTGAGACGCTGTAGAACAGCTCGACGGGGTCAGCCGCGTCCGTAAGACCCGACTCAACCCACGAACGCGTTGGCCAATATGCCTCCCAGCCCTCTGTGTCTCCCTGCACCTGGCTGGTTCCTTCTCGTCTTCTCGTCTTCCGCCAATCTGCGCTGTCACCACCTGCAAGCTAAATTTAAAGCCACTCCCCACCGGATGCGCCAAGACCAGCGAGCGCCCAGGATAGCACCGCCGCCCTTGCGTCTTGAGCGCAACTGAAGCGACGCCCACTGACCTCCCTGCGCGTCTTGGAGGCGTGGCGTCCGAGCTGCAAATGGAGGCCGAGAACGCAGAGGCTGAGCCTGGCAGAGGTGCTGGAGATGAGGCGACGGCGCTGTTCAATCGGCAACTGGATCAGCAGAAACTGGAGACGCTCGCGGCCCGCGTGGCTCAACTGCAGGACGAGGACGCGGCGCTACGTGCACGCCACGACAAGCGCGAGCAGGAGACGCACGAGTTCGTGGCCTACTTCCAAAAGGAGATCCAGACCCGCGACAAGCAGCTCACCAAGCTGGGCGAGGAGCTCGCGACGGTACGACTGAGTCATGCGCTCACGCTCGAGCAGATGCAGCAGACGCGCGATGCCGAGCGCCAGCACCTCACGCAGCAGGCGGCCGCCAACGAAGAAGCTTCAGCCGAGCAGCTCTTCTACCTGCGCGAGGAACTGCACCAACTGGAGCTCTTCCGCGAGATGAAGGACAGCGTCGCCGCCAAGATGAAGGACCTGGAGGCTCAGCTGGTGCTCGAGAAGGAAAAGGCACGCGAGACCGACGGCGCGCTGGAACGCAAGTTCCTCGAGGAGAAGGCCCGACTCCAGAAGGAGCACGAGAAGAAGATCGAGGTCGTCAAGCAACAGGCCAAAGAAGACGCGCGCAACGGACTGGACGCCGACACCCGCAAGATCGTGACCGACAACAAGCGCATGGGCGAGGAGCTGCGCTTCCAGCTGCAGATGACCGAGGAGCTGCAGCGCGAGAAGCAGCACTTCGAGGCGCGAGCCAAAACGCTGCAGGTGGAGCTGCAGCTGCAGGTCCAGAAGGAAGGCGAGTTCGCTCGGCAGGCGCAGCGGCAGACACGCGAGCTCACTCAACTTCGCTCCAGTCTGCGTGAAGCCGAGCAGCGACTCGGCGCTGGTCTGGCCGCTGCAGCACGGGACACACACACCAATGTCGCACGCGGGGAGCGTGAGCGAGAGGAGCTGGCGCTGGAAGTGGACGGGCTGCGTAAACTTCTTTGCCTCAAGAACCGCGAGCTGCGAAATCTGCGGCGGCTAGCGCAAACCGTCCTGGACCAGCGCACGGACGTTGAGCAGTTCTTCCTGGACGCGCTGGAGCACGTCAAGCGCGAAATCGAGCGGGAACGCAAGGCGCAGCGCGAACAAGAGTTTGAACGTTACCACCGCGAGGTGAATCGCTCGCAAGGACTCAAGCCCAGTCTGCGGTTCCCCAAGCTGCAGTCCCCAAATAATCACAATCACACTGCAACAGCCGGTGCCCGACAAGCCCCTGAATCCCCCAGTTCGCAGCAGCACTTCAGTGAGAAGGTGGATCTGCGCCAGCTCAGCTGGGAGGACCGCGAGCGCGTACTCCGTCTCGTGTTCGCCAAGATCAACGGCTCACAGAGCTACGTCGACTTGCAGGGCGACGCCCCATCACACGCTGCAGAGACACCACCAAATGCACCGAGCTGCCACCACGAGCCTAGTCCAAACCAGAGAGAGAGGCAGCGCGCGACAGCCGTCTACTTTGCCACAGAGCCAACTCCCGCAGTCGCACCTGGAAGGGGTAGTGGCCGTGGTGCAGGCGACGGCGGCCCGATGGAGATGCTGAGCATGTCACTCAGCGGGATGCCACTGACACCACGTGTCCCCAACCGCTTGAGAACTTCGGAGGGCAAATAAACGTCTCACAGTTGATTGCCTTTTCGCCACTCCCGTCTCGTTCGTCTCTTTCCGTCGAGTGCTTCATTCACGCTCGACTCAGAACGGCTTTCATCCAGCTGTCTCACTTGGTTGCCTTGACTTGAATTGGCCCTGAGCTCACTGGGAATTGATACATGTAGATGGACACCGCACACGTACCAGCTGGCTGACTACACGGACGGGAAAGTCGGTACCCGCTCGTAGTAGTAATTGCTGCTGCTCACATCGCTATTGAAACTATCGGGGAGGTGACGCGGCGACGGCAGCGGGCCGTCGTCCGAGTCGTAGCGCAGCGGATCCTGGAAGAGGTCACCTCCGTGGGTCCACCGCGGGCGCTCGGGCTCTTGCTCAAAGCCTCCAGTTGTGGAGGAATCAACGCGGGTGCCATACGAGCCGTAGGCACTGAGGCTCAATGGACTTGCGGTCAGCAACTTGCCCTCGCCTGTGTTGATGATGTGGAAGATGCCGTAATCTGGCAGCTTCTGCGATGGAGGCCCATGCCTTGGCGCTAGGTGTGTGCACAGTCAAACCAGTTAAATGAGCCTCAGCATGTTACCTATTCCCCACTAGTTGCAGTCTCTTACCTCCGACGCCGCCAGCCTTGGACGAGATCAGGCAGAGCAACATCACTGTAGGCAGGAACTCCCAGAAGCAAAAGAAAATGAAGTAGGCGAAGGTCGTCACACGACCGTTCATGTCCAGGTTGTTCCAGATGCTCAGGAACCAGCTCTGTGACGTGGCCAGGTCGCGGATCCCTCGTGTGAAGAAGATGAAACACAGCAGCGTGTTGATCACCGCCAGGCTCTTCGAAGAAACAGCAGCCAACAACGTTTGCCATAAAAGTCAGTCTTCTCCCTTCTCCACAATCCACCTGTGAGTTTAGAGCGTCACGCTGCGTACCCGTGGCCTGGAGATAAGCAGTCGCCTTCGCTTCCAGCTCTCCACCTTTCACACGATAGCCCCACATTCCGTCAAATTGGCACTGTGAAGGCTGTCAAAACGGCGTGAGAAAGCACGTACGTTGGCCATTTTCCAGCCGAAGACGCCGAACAGCACACTGAGCAGGAAGAACGAGGCCGCTGAGTACTTGAGCTGCACGCTGACGTCGGAGACATGCGAGAACTCCTGGTCGTACTCGTCCCCACGGCGCGCGGCCTTGGAGATGTCGTTGGACGAGTTGAAGGCCCACACAGCCGTGAACGTGGCCATGCACATGGTGAGCAGCAGGTAGAGCGGCAGACACACGTTGCGCCAGCGGGAGCGCCACTCCGGACCAGTCAGCACTTGGATGTAGAACAGAATGAGCAACGAGAAGTTGGCGAACTGGATGGGCGTCGGGGACCAGTACAGCAGATAGAGCGTCAGGTACGGCATGCTCTCCTGCGACAGCATGATGATCCAGTAGGCCGAGCGCACCACCGTCCAGAGCAGACACAGCGCGTAGAAGCACGTGGACCACGCCAGCAACTTGTTCTTGTTGCGCAGTGCCACCAGCAGCCGCGTCAGCAGGAACAGCGCCAGCAACAGACACATGCCCGTCAGCAGCAGCGTGTACACCGTGGGCTCGTAGCTGCTGCCGCCCATCGCCATGCTGACCGTCATACCGCCGCCTTCCGCCCTCCAGCCAGATCCTGCTTGGCCTCCCTTACTTACTGCTCAGTTCCGGTGCGATGGGATGGAGCGAGTGAGGGGCTGGCTAACTGACTGCGCAATCACACGAAGAAGCCGCCCGCCCACGCTTCCTCTCGCTGTGTCACTACGGGACAGGCGCCAGGGCTCTCGGCTCTCGGCTCTCGGCTCTCGACTCTCGACTCGTCACGGCTTCAAGGCTTCCGGAGCGAACACGCGCAGACAGCGAAGCCGTGCGGGGAGGCGGGGTCTACACGTCGCGGCTTTCCCTTTTGGCCATGATGCGCGCGTCTCCGCCGCGGGATACCGAAATACGCCTCGAATAGAAGCCTTGTTGCCGAATTTAATGTAAACCACGCCAAGAATTTGAACGTGGACCACCCTAAATTGAACGCCTTCAACTTCCCATGGCGTCAGCGGGGCAGATGGGGTCTGCATGTATGGCTTCTTTAGCAGCTTCGTCGTGGCTCGCAGTGCAGGCGGATAGACTGGCACTACAGCTTTACGACGTTACGAGCCAAGAGGGAAGGGCGAAGAACAAGGAACGTGGTCTCTAGAAGCAGCAACATGAAGGTGTTCGCGGAACTGGAGGCGATGTTGGAGCATCTGCACGAGCGGATGACTGGCACGAGTGCCATGGAGTGGGAGAAAGTGAGCGCAGCGCTTCGTGCGGTGGAGAACAAGGTACGCCGTCGTCTTGGTCGTAAGAGAAGGACTGGAGGTGGGTGCGGAAGGTGAAGCGCGTCAAGTGCTGAAGAAGCAGCTGAGCGTTCTACAGCAAAAGTACGCTGTGGCTGCCGGTGTCCAACTGGAGGCTGTCCAGTCGGAGATTGCGCGTCTTCACGAGGCAGGCGCAGCCTGGACGGCTTTGTACCGCCAGGGAATCACAGCGCTTGAAGAGCAAAGCCAAACGGATAAGGACGCTCTCGCATGGCATCTCAAGAAAGCAGCAAGGCACGAATGTGAGCGTGGAGCGCGATGTGAACCTGTTGCGCGAGCGAGCGCCTTCAGCTCGAGACAGCGATCTGGAAAACCTGCGCGAGGTGAGACGCGAGGCGGATTGCCTGCGTCGCCGATTGGACGCGGCATCGCGTCAAAATGTCCAGGCAGTCGCCCAGAAAGACGGCATGATTATGACGCTGACTGAAGAGCTCAAGAATGGCGATGCGGTGCGTCGGAAGATGCACAATACCGTCCAGGTAAGGTCAGGCTGCCGTTTACTGCGGGTTGCTGCTGCTCGATTTTGGAATGGAACCCTTCCAACTGAATCGATTGTGATGTGTTTGCAGAGTCTACGAGGAAACGTCCGCGTCTTCGCCAGAACGCGGCCATTCTTGCCGTCCGACCGATGCGATCCGGCTGAGGCAGTCCCGACGATCTCGTGCGGTTCGGACGGACAGAGCCTCGAGTTGCGCCGACCAGGGACGGCAGCGGCGCTAGCGCCTGCTCCGTTGGACTTCACCTTTGATAAGGTGTTCGCTCCATCGACCGGCCAAGCTGCGATGTTAGATGACGTGACTGATTTCGTGCAGTCGTCGCTGGACGACTACCGGGTGGGCCTCTTTGCCTACGGCCAGACTGGCTCGGGCAAAACGCACACGGTAAGTGGAATAAAGGTGGTGCTGGCCGATGGATTTGCTGTGAGCTGAACTAACACCTTGCTCGGTATTGTCCTTGTCATGAGGCTTAGATGCACGGAAGCGGCCACGGCCAAATGAGTGGCATCATCCCTCGGTCGGTCGTCAAAGTGTTTGAGCAGTGCGAGCTGTTGAGGCTCAAGGCGTGGAGCCACGCCGTTCACGTTTCGATTCTGGAGATCTACAATGAGCGCTTAACGGATTTGCTAGCCACGCCGTAAGACGGCGACAGCAACCTGAGACTCCAGAGGGACGAATGTACGTGTCGAATCTGAAGCTGGTGGGCGTGACTGAGGTCAATCAAGTGCTACAGCTGCTGGAGATAGCAAACGACGCGCGCAGAGTGGGCCCCACGACCAAGAATGCGCAGTCGTCACGCTCACACAGCGTGTTCACGCTGCACCTTCGAGGAGTGGACTCCACGGACGACGTGGTGCTGAACGGCGAGTTAAATCTCGTAGATCTGGCAGGCAGTGAGCGTCTTTCGCGGTCCGAGACGGCCGGAGAGCGCTTGACGGAGACATGCGCAATCAACAAGAGCCTGAGCTGCCTGGCGGACGTCTTCGCCGCCATCCGCAAGGCGTCGCACGTGAGTCTGTCTGCTGCTGTTGTTGTCGTTCGTGTACCTGTTTGTCTAATGTGCGCTTCTACTTCTCGTTTTCGCTGCAGATCCTCTTCCGCAGCTCGAAGCTGCCGTGTTTGCTGCAGGACAGCTTCTCCGGCGACGGCAAGACGATGATCCTGGCGAACTTGTCGCCCACGCCAGAGCCCGCTGCCGAAAACCTGTCCACTTTGCGCTTCGCCAAGCTGGTGGGTGCATCGAACGGAACTGGGCAGACCGAAGCGACAGATCAAGGCGCGTACGACGGCTGCGTAGGATAACGAGCGGAAGCGAGGCCACCCGAGTGTGACGGCAGCTTTTCCAATGTGTGTGTCATGAGTTATATTGTCATCATGTATGTTGCAATGTCCCCAGGAACCCCCTTTGCTTTTTTTTAGTCTGGCTCGACAGTAGCGGCATGTAAGTACCCAGCCCATGCGGTAACGCCGTGCTGCTCATGATCCTTTCGTTCACGTGCATCCAGTCCGCCCTTTTGCTGTTGACAAGGTTAAGTTCGGCCCGAAATGGAGGTCGCGTGCCCGCCATCTCCGAAATGATGATGCGGATCCGGGGATCAACAGCGGTGGCAGTCGCACCTGGAAGATGAGTGCATCTGGCAGCTAGTTTGGTTATGCTTGCGCATCTCACTGCAATAAGCAAGGTCAAGTCATGTACTGGGGGGGGGGGGGGGAGGATGGAACCACAGCGCACATTAGGCCCCATGCCGGATGCATCCAAATGCTGGGTTTTACATTGGCGCCAATAGAGCTTATTTGTGTGATGGATACTAGTGCAGTCGTGAGAGAAAGGATAGCTGGCACCTGCTGGCTAGTGGCGACAGGGGACTGCGAGGCTGCTACTTCCGATGGTAGCTGAGCTCTCGCACGGCGTCCAGTAGCGGACGCAACCGCTTGCGCACGTCGTAGTCCTCGGTCGCCTCTTCCAGATAGTCGTCTGCAGGAAGAGAGAACATCAGGTTCGTGAAGTGGTTCTTGCCCTGCATCGTCAACAAATCATCAGTACAGGCATCCCTACCGTGGAGCGAGATCAGAGCCGATTCGGTCTCGGGAGAGTCCACGTAGTAGTCGGAGTGCGAGTCGAAGTCTTCTGTGCCGCAGATGAGCGCAAGAACTTCGACGCCAATTGCCATGCCCTCCTCCTGCATGCAGCAACACAGAACAATGTCAGTTGTTAGATGTATATGATAGCGGTCGAGGTAGCCCCGTTCGTTTGGTTCCGTGCAACGTACTCCCAAAAGACCGATGTGGGTGCTCAAATGCATTGCCAACAGGGCAAAAATGCGCTTCTCGACCATCAACGGCATGATCCTGTGCAGATGCATAACCACATAGTGCCACAGACGGGCGACGTCAGATCACACTGCTGCGTCCAACCAATAGCACCGACATTCCAGCCGCCTGCCTGCCTCTCCTACCGTGATTCTTCGATCATGTCCAATTGTCTGCACAGCCCCAGCAAGAAGTGAATGACCGTGACTTCTTGGCAATTGTCCAGTTTCTTGTTTGGCAGATACTGTTCATGTAATACAGCACCGTCAACGACGTCGCAGTTAGTAAGAGCATTCAAGTCGAGAGCGACACCACCAGCGAGGCTATAATCTGTTTGCTCGTACGTCAGGGCATTCGAGGCAGTATATCAGTACGTCATGGATGTACTCGATCAGCAGCGGGAGGTCGGTGATCTGCAAAACATAAGTCCACATCATTAGTCGGTCACATGACGTTACGGAACACCGCCATTCAACAGCAACGTTTTCCTTACCTGCACCGCTTCAGCGTGGAGCCAAGCGTTCTTGAGCGTTAGACCCATGCCGCGCTCAAACTTCTCCATGGTTTCCATCGTGTCGCCCTACGACAAAAGAATAGAACGGCACACATCAGTACCTCGTGGCTTGCAGCTGTCCACCACTTGAGCAACGAGGCCCACGCAAATGCAACGAAGCCGTCGCTGACCTTTACGGGACCGCGTTCGACGACGCGTTTGAGATAGCTGTTGTAGTCCACGAGGTTTCGCAGGCATCTATCCCATGCGGCATTGACAAACCACAATGCTAAGTCAATGCAAGTTCTGCAAGGAGGGGGGGGGGGGGGGGGGGGGGGGGGGGTGAAGAAGCGGCATGGTTGCGTACAAATTGAGCTTCCCATCTTCGAGTAGGTATCTGCTCACACACAGGAGAATGCGCAGCCACACTCAGTGAGCAGCCAGCCACCACTTAACTACGGTGCCTGCAGAAAACACAACATCTAAAACATGACGCTACCTTAGAGCGATCTCCTCGCATTCCCACAGCGTCGCGTCCTGTTGCTTGGGCATTTGCCGTTCCTGCAGTCAAGCCACACGCACGGAAAAGATGTCGACAATCCGCTTGGCAGGTCAGCAATGCTGCGATTACGAGTATTGCCGGAATCGAAGGAGGGGGTGGCCTACCATCTCGGTGATGTCGCCGATGCGTCCGATCTGTTCGGCCATGAGGATCCAGTTGTCGGAAAGCACCGGGTAGTCCGCCTGCAACCACACAGCACCTGATTAATACGCGCAATGCTTGGGCTACTAGCCGAGGAGGTCCTGCTACATTACCATGAAGCGGACATGATTGCGCAGATCGGCCGTGAGTTTGGCCGAGAGCTCCTCGAAGCTGTCGACGGCCTCCTTCTTGGGCGTATAGTGGTGCTTCCTGGAGCTGGACATGCTTGGTGAGTGCGTCCTGCAGCTCTCCTCTCCTCCGTTATCCTGCTGCTCGCCGCCGGTGGTTTCTCGCAGAATGGAGCCGGTGCTCAGATGCCGTCGCCAACTTCATGCCGCCGCTGACCAACTGCCGCTTCGTTCACGCGGCGCTATCTTTAGCTTCAAGAAGGGGTTTTCCTCGTTGATTGGCAGATATTTCGGTGCAATCCAGGACCCTTTTGAGGTTCCAACCTCAAAGCTGGCCATCTCCCAAAACTGACATTTTGAGGTGGCGTCTTTGCCAAAGGTTCCGCATAAAATCTAGATTTGCCGAGACAACCAATCAGAACCCTCTACTGGAACTGGATTGGCCAAATATCGCTCCTAGATCTTCCTCGGACACAACCGCACGCGACGCCCACTCGTATTGGGTCAGCTACAGTACTTCCTGAAAGTCAGCCCCCTCGAAAAGGGGGAGGAACGCCAGTCAGTCGCCACGAAAGCGAGAAGGACGGAAGGAAGGAAGAGTAAACAGCAGGCAGCATGGATTCGCGCGGGGAGATGAAGGCGCTGGACGCGCAGATTGACCGCCTGCGCCGCGCGGAGAACCTGACGGAGACGGAGATCTACGAGCTGTGCCAGAAGGGCAAGGAGATCCTGTCGGCCGAGTCCAACGTGCAGCCCGTGCGGTGCCCCGTGACGGTGTGCGGCG